>OVAP01004796.1:0-13949 GCA_900406295.1 Aurinia saxatilis | reverse complement strand
TCTTGACAGCAGCAAGTACCAACAAAGTCTACCAGTAGAGTCTCCTGCCTCACCTGATTCTGATTCTGATCCGGATGATATGGTAATTCATGTAAACAAATCTGCAAACCCGTCATCTGAGGACTACGGAATACCATCTCAGCTAGTACAAAAATATGTAAAAGGTACATTTATCTTTGCGTGTCTTTTTGAATTGTTGGTTGTTCCTACTGGCATAACAAATATCTATTATATGCAGTGCCATGTGGTGCACGGCTTGTGGCACTTCTTTCTGTTCTCAAGAACCTTTTTGAGAGAGAAGCTTCTCAAAAGGTAAATCCCAATCCAAACATATCCGAAATGCCTGTCATATACCAGTCTGTTTGATTTCTAGTACTCGGTTGATTAAGGTTCTGTGTGGCTCTTTTCTTACAGGTGGTCGTATTCTTTTCGACACGTGCTGCTGTAGATTTTCATTACTCACTTCTGAATGAATTCCAGTGGCCACCAAAGTCTGAGACAGAAGAAGACGAGGAGGAGACTAAACAGTTATTCCTTAAGTGTAAAACGTTTCGGTTACATGGAAGTATGGAGCAGGAGGATAGAAGATCTGCGTTTGGGACCTTTAAAGCAGAGAAACAGGCCCTTCTCTTAAGTACAGATGTTGCTGCGAGAGGCTTGGATTTCCCAAAAGTAAGATGCATTATACAATATGACTGCCCCGGGGAAGCTACTGAGTATGTGCATAGGTAAATCTCCGAATGCAAAAACTACTCTACATTTCTACCTTAAATACATAGTACCTTGAATTTACTGAGCTTATGTGTTTGGGATTCGTCATGGCAGAGTTGGTAGAACAGCTCGTATTGGTGAAAAAGGAGAAGCCTTGTTGTTTCTACAGCCGGTTGAAATAGACTATCTCAAGGACCTCAAGAAACATGGTGCAACACTTGCAGAGTACCCTCTTCTAAAAGTACTCGATAAATTTCCGCTACCCAGCCACATGCCTCGCATCAAAAAGGTCATATCCTTAGAATCGCACCCGTGGGTCATATCTCTGCAGAGAGCTCTTGAATCCTTAACTTACGCCGAGGTACAATTCTTCTGTATATCCTTTTGTCATCTGATTGGAAACAATCTCCCATTATGCATTTGTCTTTTTTATTCACAGCCAAATATGAAGAACCTAGCGAAGAATGCATTTGTCTCTTGGGTTAGAGGATATGCAGCTCACAAGGGAGAGCTCAAGAGCATTTTCGTGGTGAAGAAGCTTCACTTAGGACATGTCGCCAAGAGCTTTGCTCTTAGAGAGCAACCGTCTTTGGTTGGAAAATCACACCATAAGGAAACAATGAAGAGGAAGAGAGATGAACGAAATAAAGGTCAGCACCCAAAGAAGAGAAAGAAGACGAATGGCAATAGTACTAGTACTCATAAAACTAAAGCTTGATCAAATCAAATCTGTTTCACTAAGTTTTGTAATGTATGAGCAGTTTTGCTCATCGAAAATTTTGAAATTTATAGAAAGTTGCAAACTTTATCATTATCACGTTGAGAAATTTACTTGTATTACACAAAAAGTTCAAATTTTTACGTATTTAAAAATTCATCAGAGTCCAAGCTTCACATTCGTCGGAGTCTTTGTTCGTTAGCTGACTTCTGTTTTTACATTTTCTTCTCTTCTCATCTCAGAGCTTAGCTATGGCAGAACAATTCATGGTTCCGTTGTTGTGTTGGGTTTTCGATATGATGCTTTCATTGCAACTTCGCTTGTTAATATGCATGCGATATGTGGATCTTTGGGTTATGCAGTCCAAGTGTTCGATGGTTTGTCTCAGAGAGGAGAGAGTGCCCGGGATGTTACAGTTTGGAACTCTTCGAGTGATGGGTACTTCAAGTTTCGATATTTTGAAGGATGGGATTAATCAGTTTCGACAGAAGTTTGAATAAGGCACAGATTCTGAGCGATTAACAAACAGTTGCGTTTGCGGTTATGATTAATCGAAGGAATCTTCAAGATTTTCATGTGGGTTACCTGTAAGAAGAGCCTTGACTTGATCAGCGTTACTTTTTCAAAGAGGGCATTCATATGGAAAGCGGTTAGTCTCCTAGTTAAGTCAAGCTTTAGTATCCACCATAAAAATCCAAGAGGCAATCCAAAAATGTAGTAGAGTCACAACTCGTTTTACAAATATGATGCATTCTTGTAATCATAGGAGGAAGGTGATAATATGGAGCTTCTGTTTAATCTTCCCTCTTTTGAACTCCATACTTATTTTTGCTGAGCAGTTGTGTCCTCAAGACCAGAGGGATGCTCTTTGGGAGTTCATGAGCGAGGTTAATGTTCAAGGGTTCCATTCCAGTGGGGTGGCTCCCGATAAGAAGACAGAGTTGTGGAGTAACAACACTGATTGTTGTTCTTGGCCTGGTGTCTCTTGTGATCCTAAGACGGGTAAAGTCGTTGAGTTAGACCTCAGTGATGGTTTTCTCAATGGCCCTTTGAGGTATAATAGTAGTCTGTTTAGACTAGTACATCTTCAGAGCTTGGATTTTAGTAAGAATAATCTTTCGGGTAGTCTACCAGATTCCATCGGCAACTTCAAATATTTGAGTGTTTTGAGACTTGCTGATTGCAATTTCTTTGGAAAACTTCCTTCTTCACTTGGAAATCTTTCTTACCTCACTGATCTTTCTGTTTATGGTTTCACCGGAGAGCTACCCGATTCGATGGGCAACCTAAACCGACTTACAGAGTTGCAACTTGCAACGACCAAGCTCGGTGGGAACTTTCCTCATGTGCTTCTCAATTTGAGCGAGCTCGCCTGGGTTGATCTTCGTTCCAACCAGTTCGGAGGTATGCTCCCTTCTAACATGAGTATGCTCTCCAAATTGGTGTCTTTTGATATTAGACAAAATTCGTTTTCCGGATCTATTCTGTCATCCCTCTTCATGATCCCCTCTTTGATCTACCTTAACCTGCAAAGTAATGACTTCAGTGGTTCTCTAGAGATTGGGAATATGTCTTCAACATCTCAACTTGGAAGTTTATATCTTGGAGAAAACAATTTCAACGGGCCAATCCCTGGATCGATATCAAAACTAGTATGGCTCTGGTTCCTTGACCTCTCTTTTTGGAACACCGAGAGGGGTATTGTCGATTTCAGCATCTTCTCACATCTCAAGTCACTTAAGTTCCTTGATCTCTCCTATATGAATACTAGAAGCATGGTTGACTTGAGTTTTTTCTCACATCTTATGTCACTTTGTAGCCTTGATCTTTCAGGGAATAGTGTAAAGATCAGTTCATCTCTCCACCTTCCATCCCCAGTATACATATTGGCTTTATCATCCTGCAATATCTCTGTGTTTCCCAAGTTTCTAAACCCAATTTGCTTTATTTGGACATTTCTGCCAATCAAATTGAAGGCCAAGTACCACAATGGTTATGGACGTTGCCATGGCTGCGGTATGTAAACATTTCTCAGAATTCCTTTAGTGGGTTTGTAGGATCAGCGAATGTTATTCAAAGAAGTGGAAAAGAAATGCTTGATATAAGCTCAAACGCTTTCCAAAATCCATTTCCTTTGTTACCAAAGTCGGTGATGTTCTTTT
This sequence comes from Aurinia saxatilis, assembly GCA_900406295.1. Taxonomy (NCBI): domain Eukaryota; kingdom Viridiplantae; phylum Streptophyta; class Magnoliopsida; order Brassicales; family Brassicaceae; genus Aurinia; species Aurinia saxatilis. The sequence continues at coordinate 10,358 of OVAP01004796.1, read as the reverse complement.
CAGTCTCCAGTAATTGATTTTCGGGAGAGATTCCTAGGATAATATGTGAATTGGTTGCACTTAATACACTTGTTTTGTCCAACAGCAACTTCAATGGTCCTGTTCCTCGGTGTTTTAGGAACTTCAAGACTACTCTCTCGGTCTTGCATCTTCAAAATAATAGCCTCTCTGTAGTTTTCCAGATGAATCTATCAGTGATGGGTTGAAATCACTAGATTTTGGTCACAACCAGTTATCTGGAGATCTTCCCAAGTCTCTGATTAACTGCACTCATCTTGAGTTTTTAAACGTGGAAAGCAACAGAATCAACGACACATTTCCATTTTGGTTGAGATTGTTACCTGAACTACAGATTCTCGTGCTTCGTTCCAACGAGTTCCATGGCCCAATATCTTCTCCTGAAAGTTCTTTGATTTTCCCCAAGCTGCGAATCTTCGACGTTTCAGAAAACCACTTCACTGGAGTCTTGCCACCAGATTACTTTGCAAGTTGGAGTGCAATGTCATCGGTTGTAGACATTGTAGATCGTACGCCGATCAGGTTTGCGGGACGTGGATTAGGATACTATCATAACTCAGTGGGTCTGAGGAATAAAGGATCGGATATAGAGCTGTTTGGGAGTGGTTTCACAATCTACAAGACCATTGATGTCTCCCAAAACAGACTGGAAGGAGACATCCCAGAGTCCATCAGGTTACTGAGGGAACTGATTATGCTCAACATGTCAAACAACGCTTTCACAGGCCGTATTCCAACATCTCTAATTAACTTAACCAATCTCCAGTCATTGGATCTATCTCGAAACAGATTATCGGGCCAAATCCCATTAGACCTTGGGAAACTAACGTTTCTGGCGTGGATGAACTTCTCTTACAACAACCTCCAAGGTCCAATACCAGAAGGCACTCAAATTCAAAGCCAGAACAGTTCTGCTTTCGCCGAGAATCCAGGGCTCTGCGGTCTACCTCTCCAAGAAACATGCGGCCGAAAAGAAGAAACAACAAAGCAAGAACAAGATGAAGACAAAGATGAAGCATTGAACTGGATAGCAGCTGCAATAGCTTATGTACCTGGTGTTGTGTGTGGATTCACCATTAGCCACATTCTCACTTCTTAGAATCTTATTTGTAATGTCATCCATCTTCTTCTATGTAATCTAAAAAACAATTAAAGTTGCAAACTTTTGAAATGTGTCTCAAAATAAACTCAAGAACAAATCAGAGAATGGTCTAAATACTGATAATGCGTTTCAAGCTTTACATTGGTCGGAGACTTTCTTCTTTAGCTGACTCTTATTACATATCTCCAACTTCAGTTAGTTCAAGAATCAGAGCTCTGATTCAGAAAGGAGAGTTTTTGCAAGCTCTGCATCTATACACTAACCATGATGTTTCTTCTCCCTTGTGTACTTCAGTTTTCACATTTCCTTCTCTTCTCAAAGCTTGCTCTTATCTTACGAATCTTGCCTATGGCAAAACGATTCATGGCTCCGTTATTGTGCTGGGTTTGCCACATGATGCTTTCATTGCAACTTCGCTTGTTAATATGTATGTGAAATGTGGAAGTTTGGATTATGCACTCCAAGTGTTCGATGGTTGGTCTCAGAGAGGAGAGAGTGCTCGGGATGTTACAGTTTGGAACTCTATGATTGATGGGTTGTTTAAGTTTCGTAAGTTTAAGGAAGGGATTGATCGGTTTCGACGAATGTTGGTGTTGGGTTTGAGACCTGATGCTTTTTCTTTATCCACTGTTGTTAGTGTTTTGTGTAAAGAAGGAAACTGGAGGGAAGAGGGAAAACAGATTCATTGTTATATGATAAGGAATTTGTTAGATGGTGATAGTTTCTTGAAGACTGCTTTGATTGATATGTATTTCAAGTTTGGTTTAGCTGCAGATGCGTGGCGTGTGTTTTTGGAGATTGAGGATAAGTCGAATGTTGTACTATGGAATGTGATGATTGTTGGGTTTGGTGATAGTGGGAGCTGTGAGTCTAGCTTGGAGTTGTATATGCTTGCAAAGAAGAACAGTGTCAAGCTTGTTTCCACTTCATTTACCGGAGTTCTTGGTGCATGTGGGCATAGTGAGAATTTTGGTTTTGGAAAACAAATCCATTGTGACGTTGTGAAGATGGGACTTGACAGTGACCCGTATGTTTGTACTTCTCTACTGTCGATGTATTCAAAGTGTCGTATGGTTGGTGAGGCAGAAACTGTCTTCAGTTGTATTGTGGATAAAAGGCTTGCAATATGGAACGCAATGATTGCAGCTTATGCAGACAATGATCATGGTTACTATGCTTTGGAGCTGTTTAATCTGATGAGAGAGTGTCGTGTTTTGCCTGACTCTTTTACCTTGTCAAATGTTATAGCCTGTTGCAGCATGTTGGGATTGTATGACTACGGAAAATCAGTCCACACGGAACTGTTTAAAAGACCGATAAAAAGTACACCTGCGATCGAGAGTGCTTTACTTACTCTGTACTCTAAGTGTGGATGTGATACTGATGCTTACTTAGTCTTCAAAACAATGGAAGAGAAAGATATGATTGCTTGGGGTTCTCTAATCTCAGGACTTTGCAAGAATGGGAAATTCAAAGAGGCTTTGAAAGTTTTTGGATCCATGAAAGATGATGATAGCTTGAGACCTGATTCTGATATTATGACCAGTGTTATAAACGCCTGTGCTGGATCAGAGACGCTCAGTTTTGGCCTTCAGGTTCATGGCAGCGTGATTAAAACTGGACTTGTGCTAGATGTTTTTGTCGGCAGCTCCCTTATCGATCTGTATTCTAAATGTGGCTTACCAGAAATGGCTCTCAAAATTTTCTCTAGCATGACACCAGACAACATTGTTGCCTGGAATTCAGTGATATCTTGCTACAGCAGAAACAACCTTCCAGAACAATCGATAGAGCTCTTCGATCTGATGCTCAGTCATGGTCTCTTCCCAGATTCAGTATCCATTACAAGTGTCCTTGTGGCAGTCTCATCTACTACAAGCTTGCTTATGGGGAAAAGTCTACATGGTTATGCAATAAGACTCGACATTCCTTCAGATACGCACCTGAAAAATGCTTTGATTGATATGTATGTTAAGTGCGGGTTTTCGAAGTATGCAGAGAATATCTTCAAGAAAATACGGCATAAAAGCTTGATCACTTGGAACCTAATGATATATGGATATGGATCCCATGGAGATTGTTTAAGAGCACTGAGTCTTTTTAACGAGATGAAGAAGGCAGGAGAATCGCCCGATGACGTGACATTTCTATCTCTTATTTCAGCCTGCAGTCATTCCGGTTTTGTGCAGGAAGGCAAAAACATTTTTGAGATCATGAAACAAGACTATGGAATTGAGCCAAAAATGGAGCATTATGCAAATATGGTGGATCTTCTTGGACGTGCAGGCCACTTAGAAGAAGCTCACAGTTTTATAAAAGCAATTCCTATTGAACCGGACTGTAGCATATGGCTCAGCCTCTTATCTGCTTCAAGAACCCATCATAATGTGGAGTTAGGGATCTTGTCTGCTGAGAAGTTGTTGAGATTGGACCCGGAAAGGGCCGGTAACTATGTTCAGCTAATCAATCTTTACATGGAGGCTGGATTGAAGAACGAAGCAGCAATGTTGTTGAATGAGATGAAGGAAAAAGGCTTGCAGAAGAAACCTGGTTGTAGTTGGATTGAAGTTAGAAATAGAACTCATGTTTTCTTTTCTGGAGGTTCGTCTTCTCTAATGGGGTCTGAGATCTTCAATGTATTGAATAGCTTAAAGGATAACATGACAGATGAAGATAATAAGTCCATTTGAACAAGATAGCATTGCAAATTGATGCTGTTTTTACATCAATTCTACTTCTCAGTAAACACATACGAAACACTCTTCTTGGCAGTGTAGAGTAAAAATAGACACTCATGGGGTTTAAAATGAATGATATTACAAATCAAATAATCCGCCCATTGCTTGGTTCGAACTCGGACACCTGGAGATTCTTTCAAAAATGTACATTGTATGCTGTTTATCTTTTTCCTCTACTGTTGTTCATCACATTCCAGATGAGGTTCGGTTAATGCGCTGGGCACCAAGTTTAGGAGCTGCAGGTTTCCCTCTGCCCCGACCAGAAGACAATGGTCTTGCTCTGGTGGTTGGTGGTGGAGCAGCGATGGCAGCCCAAGGGTCTTCATCTTCAGACTGTACTGCCTTTTTCAAGTTTAATGGCCTTGAGGTCGTTGCAGGTGGAGGAGCAGCTATGGATCCCCACAAATCATCATCTTCGGTTTTCACAGCTGCTTTCACCGCACTAATCTTTGGTCTAGAGCTTGTAGCTATAAAGAACACGAATTCAACACAACCATAAGACTTTTTTACGAAGTTTAACAAAATGAGTTGAGGTGAACTGATTCAGCTAAATTTTGGTACCTGCAGGTCTAGAGGACTGAGTTACAGGTCGTTTTTGGGCTGCTTGAATGTTTGAGAGAGCTGGAGAAGGTTTTGGATCATCGAGAGGTTCGAGATCACCCCAGCCGTCTTTGTCGCTATCATGACCTTCACCAATGCCATTCTCTATATCTCCCCAACCATCTGTTGATGTTGGCGATGGTGGTGCAGGTTGATCTGTGAAGTCTGAGTTGGAACGTGTATGATGACTAGCTTTGATACTCGGCACCTCCGTTGCTGAGGAAAATTTCCAAGAGTTAAAACAAAATAAGAAATGAAAAAAGTACTGGCAACTGAACTGACTCGCCAAAAGCAGTGTAATAGACAAAATCAGATACATTGAACATACAATCAAAACAATCTTTTTCATTCTTTTATTATTTACACATCCGTGGTTGCACATTTCAACAAATTTTACTTCGAGTGAAAAATTTGGTAAGGGATCTCAAGTGTACCTGTGCTTGGTGCATTTGAGGCTGCAGAAGCCAGAGAAGGTGCTGAAGAAGAAGAAGCAAGAGGCGCTTGTTCTAATGGCTTACCTTTGAGAGTCAAAGAACTCATAGCCCACCTACACAAGTAAATATATTAGTCCAGTTAGTGTACCTAGCACTCTAACTAATGTTTATCTACTGAATCTGATTCAATTATACTCACCCGATCAGACCAGCAGTTTCAGGTATAGCTGAGGCTCCTCCGCTGGCTCCTGTCTCTCCAGAGTTTGACTATTATCATCCAAAAAGAAATCAGTTATCTTCCGTTCCCAAATATAAAAACAGCTCAAGGAAAGAAGTTTGGTAGATCCATTATTTCTACCTTCTCATAGTTCTGTTTCAGAATCTGAAGAAATTGTTCTACAGCCTGAAATGCCTTTGCTCGAACCTCACTGTTAAGAAAAATGAGAGAAACTGCTTTACATTTTGTTGAAGGGAGAATACGAGCCGAAAGAAAGGATTGACATGCATTTAAAAGAGGAACCTGTCTTGATCAATGGTTAGCACAACAATATTTGGTAGAATCCTAGTTGCTATTTCAGTGTCGTCATAAGAAGAACTGGTGGCACACAATGCAACAATACCTGCGTTTAAGTAAAATCGAGTGAGATGGCGAAACTTGGAAACAACAGAACAGCAGGAATATTCCAGACCGAATGAAAGGGAATGATATTCAGAGAACCAAAACATTCCTATAATTTAGGTAATCACAAGAAATTCTATAATACCAGGCATTCACATACCTGCACCACGAGCAGGTGGAAACGTATCACGCAATGCACGCACCGTAAAAGCATTAATCAAAACTCGTTTCCTTGTCTGCATTATTGTTTCGTAATTAGGCACAGACAAAAACAATAAATCCATAATGGTAACGAATGAAAAGAACAACGAGACTAACCCCTTCATTTAAGTAGGAGGCAATATTTCCGAGTAGTATAGTGGTATTCGTTCTGATTGCAGGCTCTTCATCCACCTGAGGATAATATAAATTTTAAACCACAGTTACTGTGACCTAACTACATCTAGAACATAGACGGCCTCTTAAGTCCAGGAACCAAATGATTGCCATTAACAAAGGTATGGAAAGGCGGTAATATTTACTGAATCAAATATGGGAAAGAAATTGATCAAAGCTATTGAGGGGACGGATACAAACCTGTAGTTTGGAAAGGTATTTCAAGAGAGATCCAGATAATGTACGCTGAGAAAGCTGCAGCCGTAACAAAAGAAAGGAGATATACATTACATACAATTGGATTATGACAAAGAAAAATGTTAACGATAATAAAGACAAGCTAAATGTCTTTAGATGAGATGAAGCGGCTTTGAGTGGGCTAGGGGCAGATACCTTTGGAGCTAAAACGAGCATCGACTTAAGAGTCAGCTCTCGGAGAAAAGCAGATGTGTCCGCAAATCCAGTAGCAACATGAGGGTATACCTAGTAAACATATCCCATTTTTACTGTTACAACTATGCAACTAGACAGCACTGCTGCCGAAAACCCAGAACAAAACACATTTTAGGCTACAGAAGAGAAAAGGATCTTACTTGTTCATCAACAATTTGCCCTGTCATAGATTCTCCAAACTGATCAACATGTTGCAAAAGAGAAACTCTAATAGCTCGATCATTGGAAGCAAAAAGCTTGACAATTGTTGGCAGCACCTAAAGTCATAGAAGAGAGTAGCTTTAGGAAATAACTAAAAGTATCCATACGCTATGCACCAATTGAGTGGTTTAGAGTGGATAACCTTAACACTGAAATCTTCTGTTGATAACCATGAACCCATCTTAAGCAAGGCAGTTAATGCAGGGGCAGCAGCTGAACCAAACTCAAGGGAAGACGCTAACAAAGGAAGAAGCTGCATCAACCAGAAGGTTAAGTCAAATAATAAAATGTGAAGCCTTCAACTAAAAAGGAAAACTGTTGTCATAGGACCCCAATAAGATTCAGATTCACACCTTCTTAAGCACGATCTCCCGAGGAAGCTGTTCAGCAACATTTGGAAGTTTACGGAAGAACGTATCTTTTTCAACACTGTCTTTCAAGTTAAGAATATCCATAAAATGTATGGTGTCCACCAGCTTATTTTGAAAATATTCTGCCAATTTAAGTACGTCAAAAATAAGAATCAAGAGTTGAGAAATGGTCAAAGATAACTACGAGAGGTAAAACAAAGAAGATTACCGCCATTTTCTAGAAGTTTTGAGGTATTCAATCTGCGAGCAGGCATGGAACTTAGGAGTCGCTGATAATCTGGAAGCAGAGACTGTGAGAAAAGAAAGGATCAACTGAAATGAAAGCCGGCTCTTAGAAATTAAAGTCGTACAAATTGACAAACAGAATCACATTAAAACTTCTGGGAAAAACATGAAGCCTTTAGACAAAAAAACAAATTGCCAGTATTTTAAGTACCAAATTCACTGACGTTAAATCCATTAAATATGCAGAAGCAAAGAAGAAGCCGAATTAATGTGCAACCTGATATTCAGGAACATAGCATATATTCAAGGAAAGAACGGAACAAAAACCAAACCTTAGGAATGCCAACAGTGTTACGCAACTCCTCTGTTTTTCCCAGCTTAGAGCCCGAAAATAGTTCATAAATAAGACAACCTTCAAAAAAGGAAGTAAAGGGTTTCAATGAACGAAGTGCACTCACGCTTGTGAGCTATATTCTACACTTAAAATTACGGAGAAACTAATGGCACGTACAATTGCAACTGAAAATAAGCAAGGCATCCAAACTACAGCAGGATCTTACCTAAGCCCCATGAATCAATGGCCCATGGTGGAGACTTTCTAATAGCAACCCAATCAGACTTCACCATTTCCATTGGCTTGTACTGTGTTCCCACTAGCCATTCAAACGGCTGAAACAAGAAAACAAGTTTAGAAAGGATAAAATACGACAAGGTACATTTTACTAAGGCTATCATAAAAATGAAGGTATATAACATACATACAAATCAGAGCATGTTTGAAGATTTTGTGGCAGAGAAAAACAAAAACAAAAGTAAAGACTTTAAAATTGACAAGATTAAGAAAGTGAAAACACCCCAATAAATACGATAGTGGATGAAGAGTACCAGCATAGGTCCACTTGCAGATTCATTGCTCCCATCAAACTCTGATAGAACGTCAAAAGCATGGAGTTTCCAGTCCAAAGTAGGTGTAACAACAACACTCGCCAGGCAGACATTTCCATGCACCTGTTGAGACAGTACAACTTAGGAGTTTACTTTTTATGAGGTTGAAGGAAAAAGACCCAAAACAACAACATAAAATGGGTGAGGATTCAAAGCTTTCCATCATAAACTTAAGAAGGTATGTTTTAAAACCGACAAGAAATCTAGTGGATGTCAGTTATATATTCTGAAAGCTGAATTACTATATTTTGAGAAAATACTCACAAGTTTGCAGTCATTGTTCAGAAAGCTCACAGCCTTAGCTATCTGGTGTAGCCCGAGCGCAAAGTACTCATCCCTAAAAGCAAACAATTCACATTGACAACAAAATATGAGAGGTGATTAAAAGTTATCATATTAAGCCATGATAAGGTCAAGGGACAAAGTCAATACTACGATAAAGATACACGAGACTGTTGAACGTTTTGTTGGAATATATTAAAATGATTTGGCACACTATACACTTTGCCTATTTTCCATCTAGATGCTCCTAAGAAGAGCTCATACCTCTGGGTGGCTTTCAAGCCTAGCTCCTTTATCTTATCTGACAGCGGCATCACAGGTTCAGTGACTATATAGATTGTAACCTTGGTAGTAGAACCATCATGTGTTTCAACCTCCGTGCTGTGAAGAAATGAAAGTATATTTGGATGTCTCACCTGCAAAACGATATTGACAAACAGAGAAAGGTCAGATGAATCAACTGAGCACATGTATGTACTACGTAAGTAACGATGTGACAAAATTAGATATTTGATGCAAGTGGGGGTTCGACTGAGGAAGTCTTAAAATGGTCTGAAAGACAGATTACAAATTTCAGTGCGCCTTCATAGTTTCCTAAAAGACAAAGAAATCGTACCCCTACTTAACTAGTTTAATGAATCAGAGTTCCAAGTGCTTGATAGTAAGATTTCTTAGTGCTCTAGAGAAGTTGCCACCAGTAAACACTAAACAGAGAAAAACTATCCTATTTTCTGAATCGAGCCTTATCCATGTTATAAATTTATGAGGAACTTACAGTACGAAGACGCTTGACACCATTTCTTCCAGCAGCCAAATGCCCATCTTGAGCATTGTTCCCAGTAAGAGAAAATATCGAAACCAGAGATCCATCATCCTGTAAAAAACCAACAGTACAGAACATGAGAGTGTATCATCAAAAGTAAATCCATCAAAGCTGATAAATCAAAAGGGACATTTTTATAAAACAAAGCCAAAGACATGTNAAAAGGGACATTTTTATAAAACAAAGCCAAAGACATGTACAGAATGAGGATTCCGGAGACTTGACCAAACAAAAGCCATCAAAATGAACTAGATACACCTTATCCAGAGACAAAAGGTTGCTTATTATGAGCAAAAGCAACAACAAATCTTAAAACTCAAACCAAGAACAACAATAACAATTCGAATGGTCATTACACTCATCAAAAGAGAATCTCTACTACTACACCTACTAAGCATAGAAAGGCTAAAGCAGTTGAAATCACGTTACAGGGACGAAATTCAACACTCAAGTAACACTTAACAACACCAAATTCGATTACACATCTTATCTCCCAACATAGAAACAGAATCCAAAAACCAAAATCACACCAACAAAAATCAACCTTTGAGGTACCACGAAAATGATTCCAGGAGCCCCAAGCAGAAGGATAAGGATCACCAATATTATAAGGTAGATCCTTAAGTCCCGTTCCAGATCCACCCACTACTCCTTTCAAAAACTTAAACATCTTTCAACAATTCAACAAACGGATCTATACAATATCAAAAGAACGACGTTGGAGCAAATCGGATGCTTATGATTCTTCTTCTTCTTCTTCAATCTGCATCTATCTATCTCCCAGAAGAAGAGAATTTTCGGCAGATTTGTTTTACCCTTTTTTCTTTTTAATTCGTCGGAATTATGATGATCGGACCTGAACGGAGGAACGTTAACTCCCGTTTTCGTAATTCGTTTTTGCAGTTCGTGCTGTTTGGTTGTGAGCAACACGACGTGGAGTTGGTGTTTTTTCTTGTAGGCTGGATTTTAGTCTGGTTTGGGCCGAAATGCCGAATAATGTTTTCGTTTCGATTTCAAAAATTAATTTTGCAATTTTAATTTGCCTTTACAAATGTTAAGAAAATTATACAGAGCAGAATTAGTTTTGTGGTTGATCAATGATTCGTTCAATGCTTGTACATTATTAGAGTATCCAAGACGAAGCCCAATAGAATTCACAACAAGCCCATTAG
>OVAP01004795.1:605-13953 GCA_900406295.1 Aurinia saxatilis | reverse complement strand
TTCTTCTTCTGAATTGAAATGACGGAAATGGACGAAGAGACATGAATATATAGCAATCTCAGGCATTTAAGAGACTTACCTCGAGAACTGGAGTAAAGGTATCTCGGGAACAAGCGAGACAGCTGTACGAATAGTCAACCCAACGATGGGGCTAGCTGAAGTCCAATAAAACGTNGAATAGTCAACCCAACGATGGGGCTAGCTGAAGTCCAATAAAACGTCTCTTTGCCTTCATTGAACACGTCGGCACTTCACTTATGTCTGAATCAAATGGCTCTTCGCCTTCGTTAAACGCATAAGCACTTCGCTTGTGCCTAAAAAAACAGTTCCTCGCCTTATTCATATAAGCACCCCGCTTATGAATACTATCATCACTTCATCAACATATACGACTTCGCTTATGAGAGTTAACATCTCCTCGCCTTCAGTGCAGGGATAATCACCTCACTTATGTCTCTTCACAACACCTCGCCTTCATTACTGGGATAATCACTTCGCTGATATCTCTGCACGGCTTTTCGCCTTCGTTGCAGAGATAATCGCGTCGCTTAAATCTCCATACAAGTTCCCCGCCTTCCTTGCAAATACGGGTACTTCGCTGTTATCTCTTTGTGTTTGCCTTCATGCTTGAACTACATCCTAGCACTTCGCACTAGGACATGAGGGGGGCTAACTGTGGGGTCAAAGATCCCCACAAGTCAATCTAATGATTGATTTAAAGGGTCCTCGCCTTCGAGCACGTCCCGCGTAACCGCGGGGCCATCTGACCATGACCTCGTCACTTGCGAGGTGTTAAGTGCGAAGTTGCCAGGCGAATAACGACATCTCAACTATGAAGTCCTCCGAGTGCGAGGTCATGGAACGGCGACCTCGCCGCTATGGGATCCTACACGGGAAGTCGCTGGTGACCTCGCGATCACTCGACGTTACACGCACGGAGACATCGCGCCCACCAAATGGCGAAGTCGTTACTTGGGCCTGAGTGCGAGGTGGGCTAAGATCCATAAGATCAATCAGGAACAAGGCCCTGACAGGATAATAGCAAACCGCCCGCGAGGAGAATGGAAATACGAGAAGATCTAGGAAGTTTAACTTATCACTAAGTCGGCACAATCTTGNAGACATCGCGCCCACCAAATGGCGAAGTCGTTACTTGGGCCTGAGTGCGAGGTGGGCTAAGATCCATAAGATCAATCAGGAACAAGGCCCTGACAGGATAATAGCAAACCGTCCGCGAGGAGAATGGAAATACGAGAAGATCTAGGAAGTTTAACTTATCACTAAGTCGGCACAATTTTGTATAAATACTTCGCTAGGTTAAACTTTGTTGATCATCTCTTTCTAGCCTAAAATACTCTAAAAAGCTTACGCTACGAAAAACCTTTTGCTCTCAATAAATTCAAAGCAACCTTTTGCTAGTTTTTTCTGTTTGTATCCCACTCTTTGTATCGAATCCCTCGTCAAGAATCTCGAACAAATAGTGATTGTGTGATTTTACCCACACATTCATTATTATATCGCATAATTTAGAAAAATAATGTAGATTCTTAATTAAAAATCATTAGTTTTTAGTTGATAGTACATAATAAAAACTCTTTTGTGATCATTTTGCGAGAAAATCAGAATAATCAATCTACAGTATTGTTTTTTTGTCATGCTGTCATAATATTATCAGGTTGCAATAGCCAAAAGCCATAGCTTACATGTAAGTATTTGTTGTCAATTGTATTTTTATAAATTATATTATTTGATTAATTCTAAAAATAAAATGTTCTTTTGGAGTCTCAGACAATAGTTAAGGGGAAGCAAATGAACTAGTGGAATTTTATTAATTATTTTTATATTTACATATGTTTTAATATGATTGTTAAATGTGATAATTACACCATTTTGTTCAACATTCTTTTCTTCTGTATGTGTTTCTTCCATATATCTTTCAACATTGACATAATATCTACTAATTAGTTTTGTTAGTCAATCTTATTACACCCTTATTAGGAAGTTTTTTAAATTTTGAAATTTGATTTAGGCAACCCCCATCTTCTGTATTTTAGTTAGTTAACTAATTAATTACTTTTACATTAACAGACATATATGTACCCAATCAGTAAATGATTCCTTTTTTAATTTATTAATCTTATCAGATAGATTCGGTTTAATTGTAGGAATAAAAAGATTTGTTCAATTAAAAACAAATAAAGGAGCATTTACTCTGCCCTTGCCACGTTACACAATTACGGATCATAGGACTACCTCTCTTTACTCATTAACTCTAAATCTATGCACGAATAATATATTCACAATATTTAACATTATAAATATTCATTACTGTTCTATCAAGTTATAAATTAATTATTTTTCTATTAAATTTCTCTTAATATGATTGTCAAATAAAGATGAAGACATTATTTTCTTCCACATGTGTTTTCTTAACACAGAAATTGTCCTTCAACATTACACCATAATAGCTACAAATTAGTTTTGTTAGTCAATCTGATTAAATATAGAAGATGTTTAAATTTTGAAATTTGATTATTAGGCCACCGTAAACTAATTAATTACTAGTAGTAAATGATTCCGCTTTTTTAATTTATTAAAAAGAAGATTTGGTTAATTTAAAACAAATAAAGTATTTATTCTGTGTGCCACGTTGCGTAAGAGAAAGGTAACCCTAGATTTATACATATATATTCACCGATATTTGATTCGTTACTGTTCTAGTTCTAACTTTTTCATTTCCTTAAAGCTTCTCCATTCTCCACCGAGAGAAGGAAAAGTTTTCCGGCGAAGTAACCGGAAGTTTTCTCTCTAGGTAAAGCAAATGAGAGGTTTATCGTCTCGATTTTCGATAAAATTAGCTTAATTAAACTATAGTTTTCTTCCTTAATAATATTTTAAATTAAGATTTGCAGTGTTGGTCTCTTGGTCTCCTTCTTTCTTGTTTTGAAAATTTGTTGACTAGACTGGACTATAACTGTTTCATTTTNTGTTGACTAGACTGGACTATAACTGTTTCATTTTCTGGCGGTGGGAGAGACTTCGTCTTCATCGATTTTGATTTTTTAACATTTTTTATTTGGTGGTATTGTTGTGAAAATCGAGGAGTATTGAGGAAATTTCTGTTGTTTTCTCAGCGAAGGACGGTTGGTATTTCTCGGGAAAATTCAAGTTTCGCTGTATTTTCCCTGATTTTTGTTTTTTTCTTTCTCAGAAGATACTTTGTTTGGAAGAGATATTTTACTTTATTTATTTTTTTCCGCTCCGGAGATTTTGCCTTTTTCTTGCTTGTTATTTCACGTGGTTATCGAAAGCACAAGCAACCTTTAAACAGAAATNTCTGGCGGTGGGAGAGACTTCGTCTTCATCGATTTTGATTTTTTAACATTTTCGATTTGGTGGTATTGTTGTGAAAATCGAGGAGTATTGAGGAAATTTCTGTTGTTTTCTCAGCGAAGGACGGTTGGTTTTTCTCGGGAAAATCCAAGTTTTGCTGTATTTTCCCTGATTTTTGTTTTTTTCTTTCTCAGAAGATACTTTGTTTGGAAGAGATATTTTACTTTATTTATTTTTTTCCCCTCCGGAGATTTTGCCTTTTTCTTGCTTGTTATTTCACGTGGTTATCGAAAGCACAAGCAACCTTTAAACAGAAATTTACTTTCGATTTAGGGATTTGAGAGTGTCTGGCGTTTTCTCTCCTGCGACTACAACGATGACGAGTTTCTTCAAGCCATCGCCTGGAAGACGCCGCGACGGCGATTTGGAGTCCGGTAAAAGTGAGAACCCTGACTCTGATAGCGACACCTTCTACATCCCTAACAAGAATGCTTCCATCGAGCGACTCCAGCAGTGGAGAGTAAGACCTACTCCTTGTATTTCGTTTCGATTCAACTATGTAAATGCTTGTTTTGGTGATTTTCGATTAAGAGAAGTTAATGCTTGTTTATATGCAATTTATTCGTTATGTGTTTCCTAATTGATTGAGTGGTGTGTATTACAGAAAGCTGCACTGGTGCTCAATGCCTCACGTAGATTCCGTTACACGCTGGACTTGAAAAAGGAGCAAGAAACGAAAGAGATGAAACAGAAGATCAGAAGTCACGCTCATGCTCTTTTGGTAAATCTGCTGGTGAATCTTGCCTGTGGTATGATTTGGTACTTTTTTACTGATTAGTCTCTTTTATTTTCTTTGTTAGGCTGCACATCGTTTCATGGATATGGGGCGTGAGCAAGGTAATTTTGCCAAACTATATGCTTTGGTGTTGTGCATTAATCTGGTTCTGAAACGTGGAGAAGGGAGCATCTATGTATGACCTTGTTGGTTTGGTCTTTTTGTATCTTCAGGTGCTGAAAACCCAACAGCTGCTGCCACTCCGACTGGAGATTTTGGAATTGCACCTGAACAGCTTGTGATAATGTCAAAGGATCACAACATAGGCGCCTTGCAGCAATATGGAGGGGTAAATTTTCTGCCCTGAACCGTGCTTATGTCCCATGTCTGTCGCTTTCTATGCTTTGTTGTACATGCATGAATATGTTGGTGGGAAATTGCATCAGGTTCAAGGACTGTCAAAATTGCTCAAGACAAATATAGAGAAAGGTATCAACGGCGATGATGATGATGACTTGCTACAGCGTAAGACCCAGTATGGTTCAAACACCTACCCTCGGAAGAAAGGAAAAGGGTTTCTGGTATGAAGATACAGTTTTGTGTGGCTTAAAGTTAAGTTTTTCTGCTCACATTCTCATAATGCCTTTTGTTTTTCATCTATAGAAATTTCTGTGGGATGCATGCAAGGATCTCACTTTGATCATCTTGATGGTGGCTGCAGTAGCTTCTTTAGCTCTTGGGATAAAAACGGAGGTTTGTTGTTGAATTTAATAAATTAAATATGGCTCTTCCCACTGTCACATGTGTGTGTCTTTGGGAATTTTAATAGTGGTCTTACATAATCTTACTTATTTTGGGTAACAATTATTGACAGGGTATCAAAGAGGGATGGTACGATGGAGGAAGCATTGCATTTGCTGTAATTCTTGTGGTTGTCGTGACAGGTAATTTAAACCTGTTTCATTGTATGTACTAATTTTGGGAAAGACTCTTGTAGTATTATTGTGATGCGTTCTCCTCTGCAGCTGTCAGTGACTACAAACAATCACTCCAGTTTCAAAACTTAAATGATGAAAAGAGAAACATACATCTGGAGGTTAGAATTGAATTAGTGGATTTTTTCTCTCTTTTTCTTCGTTCCCTTTTCAGTTAACTAAACTTTCTGCCTCTACACAGGTGATAAGAGGTGGGAGACGAGTGGAAGTCTCAATCTATGACCTTGTTGTGGGTGATGTCATACCCCTCAACATTGGCAATCAGGTCTGTGATCATCCGATTCTTTTAATTTTTGTTGTTGCCTGTATAACCTTGTTTCTAACTGAAAGTGATTTATCTTTAGGTTCCTGCTGATGGAATCTTGATAGCTGGCCACTCTCTTGCCCTTGATGAGTCTAGCATGACTGGAGAGAGCAAAATTGTGTGTTTTTTGTTTCCTACGATTGTGATATTGTTGATCTGTTTCTTTTTGTTATAACTATTTAACAGTCAACTTCATTTCTTCTTGTTAGGTTAACAAAGACTCTAACAAAGACCCATTCCTAATGTCTGGTTGTAAAGTGGCAGATGGAAATGGTGTTATGCTGGTAGGATTCCTCCTTAAGTTTTCTTGTTTCGCAGCAGAAAATTTCTTAGGCTCAATGATATTTCAGAAGGTAGTTGTTATTCTTGGCCTTTTTTTTGTGACACGTGTTCTTTTTGCAAGGTTACTGGTGTTGGAGTCAACACTGAATGGGGATTGCTGATGGCCAGTATTTCAGAAGACAATGGTGAAGAAACTCCCTTGCAGGTTGATTTCTCTGATGTGGAAATAGAATTTATTAACTTTTACATACCTATCTAATCTCTGATTTGGGTGATTCAGGTGCGCTTGAATGGAGTAGCCACCTTTATCGGTTCCATTGGTTTGGCGGTCGCTCTTCTTGTGCTTATTACCCTCTTGGCTCGGTATGTATGCTATCTTGCTCGTTAATATTTAACCATATATTTGTCACTTCATGAGAACAATCCACGTTGACATTATGTGATACACTGTCCTTTGTTTACAGATATTTCAGTGGTGGCACTAAAGACATAGGTGGAGGTCCTCAATTTGTCAAAGGAAAGACAAAAATTAGTCATATAGTTGATGATGTGGTCAAAGTTGTTACCGTAGCGGTATGTTTCTTAGTTGACCATCTTAGCCTAATAGCGAACCAGCGTGAAGATTTTTAATTTTCTGTAGAATAGCTAATACTCGACCACTGCTGCAGGTTACAATTGTCGTTGTGGCAGTGCCTGAAGGTCTTCCATTGGCTGTTACTCTGACGTATGTATTTCCTATCTCGTGGTAGTATTATAGTTTAGTGACTTTATTTCTCTTTGCTGATTATATTTGCTTTTCTACTATTCTCTTTTGTTCTAGCCTTGCCTATTCAATGAGGAAAATGATGGCAGATAAGGCTTTGGTATCATTCTTTACCCTTCCATCTTTCTTTGTGTGTCAGGAGATAAATTATATGATTCTTTAACAGATTAGTATATAGCTTACCTAAGATTTAAATGCAGGTGCGGAGGCTATCTGCTTGTGAAACAATGGGCTCTGCCACCACTATTTGCAGTGATAAAACCGGAACATTAACTCTAAACCAGGTGTGCTCTTCTAGGAAAATTGCTTTGTATCCACAGTTTTGGGTTCTTGCTCGTTGTTAGATTAAATAGATTCCAAGTGAACAATTTTGTTACTTGTATACTAAATCTATGATTTTCTTTTTCTTCTTTGAAAAGATGACGGTGGTTGAGTCTTATGCTGGGGGCAAGAAATCAGATGATACACGTTTGCCAGAAACTATCACTTCGTTAGTCGTAGAAGGAATAGCTCAAAACACTACTGGTAGTATTTTTGTCCCAGAAGTAAGTTCTAAGCTTTTGATATTTTGACTGAAGAATCAGATATCCCAGAAATCTTCCATTATCATTGCTTCTTTTTTAATAAATCTGGGATTTTATTTGTTGACAGAATGGCAGTGATTTAGAGTACTCTGGTTCACCAACAGAAAAAGCCATTCTTGGCTGGGGAGTCAAGGTCTGATTCTTAGGTTACTATTATTTATAATGTTTGTAGACTTATATCTCGAGTTGAAGTGTGATTCGTATTGTTTTTTTCTCAGCTGGGAATGAATTTTGAGGCAACCAGGTCGCAGTCTTCCATTCTTCATGCTTTCCCGTTTAATTCAGAGAAGAAACGAGGTGGTGTCGCGGTGAAAACGGTAACTTATCTTCTGCTAACATATAACATCACATGTGTTTTTGGAAGTTACAATCATTTTAATGGAAAGAAACAAACCTGCAAAGATTTACTTTAGTAAAAATTGATCTTTTTCCTGTTCCTGTCTTGTACAGGCTGATGGTGAAGTTCGTATTCACTGGAAAGGAGCTTCTGAAATTGTACTAGCATGTTGCAGAAGCTACATCGATGAAGATGGTAATGTGGCACCAATGACTGAAGACAAGGTTTGTCAATTCTATATTTGTAATTGTTTGATACACCCTTTGGGCCGTCACAAAGCTTTGCCTAATCCAATTTCTCTGATATTTCTAGGCATCATATTTCAAGAATGGTATTGAAGAAATGGCTGGAAGAACTTTACGATGCGTTGCATTGGCCTTTAGAACGTATGAGGCTGACAAGGTCCCAACAGGAGACGAACTCTCAAAGTGGGTACTTCCAGAGGATGACCTTGTTTTACTAGCTATAGTAGGCATAAAGGTGAGGATCAAATGGTTTATCTACCGTGTGATTTCAGTTTTCCCTTCTGCATTGCATAGTACTCCATATATACTATAGTGACAATTTCTGTTATCACTCGGATATCCTGCAATGTTCCTAGTGGTATTTCTTACCACTTTTCTTTATTATGGACAGGATCCATGTAGACCGGGGGTCATGGATTCCGTTCGCCTGTGTCAAAATGCCGGTGTCAAGGTGCTTCCTATGTTCATATAAAAAAAGCACTAAAAAAAGCACTGAAAAAAGCACTAATGTTTCCAACTTCTGTTAATTTCTGTTTTATTGAATGCGGTTAACTTGTCGCTGTCGTAGGTGCGTATGGTTACTGGTGACAACGTCCAAACTGCCAGGGCTATTGCTCTGGAGTGTGGAATATTAACTTCAGAGTCAGAAGCTTCCGAGCCTACTGTCATTGAAGGAAAATCATACCGTGCATTGACTGATGCAGAAAGGGACAAGATTAGTGACAAGATATCAGTATGGTCTAAAACTCTACTTTTCAGTTCTTAAGTTTTATTTGTGTTGGTAGGGAATGTATTAGTCTTATTCTAAGTTTGAGTAGATGTTTAGCCTGTTTTGAGGCTTCACTCAATACAGTTCTGGTTATGATGAAGTAGACAGTTACACCCGAAACTGAAATTGACTTGGTTGTGTAACTGGCAAAAATGAAATTGACTTGGTTTGCTCCACCTGAAGGTTATGGGCCGATCATCTCCCAATGACAAGCTTCTGTTGGTACAATCGCTGAGAAGACGCGGGCATGTTGTTGCTGTGACCGGGGATGGGACGAATGATGCTCCTGCATTGCATGAGGTAATAGGCCTGGAACAAATGAATGAAGATACTTGCTAAATTTTATCTGAGTTTGTCAGAATCCATTGATCAGAAGTTACTTGTGGAGCCAATCATTTCTCATTGGTATTATTTGAGTGGATCTGCAGGCAGATATTGGTCTTGCAATGGGAATAGCAGGAACAGAAGTGGCTAAGGAGAGCTCGGACATTATCATCTTGGATGACAACTTTGCTTCAGTTGTTAAGGTCAGCAAAATATAAAAATCTGCACTTTATTACCCGATGACAGCAATCATAATAACTTAAACTTGTTCTGTAACCATGAAACTTTCAAAACCTTAAAACGTGACTTCTGATATAGGTTGTTCGCTGGGGACGATCGGTCTACGCCAACATTCAAAAGTTCATCCAGTTTCAGCTCACAGTCAATGTTGCCGCTCTCATCATTAACGTTGTGGCTGCGATTTCAAGTGGTGACGTTCCACTTACTGCAGTGCAGGTTTGAATCTCTTTTGCATTTAGCTCGTCTTTTTTTTTTTGGTCTGAAACATTTAGCTCTTATCTAATTTCACATTTTTTATGCCTTCACTCATTTGGTGTTTTCTTTGATGTACAGCTTCTGTGGGTTAATCTGATTATGGACACTCTTGGAGCCTTGGCCTTGGCTACTGAACCACCAACTGATCACCTCATGGGGAGACCTCCCGTTGGCAGAAAGTATAGTAGTTGCAAAAATTGGTTCTCATAATCAAGACTAAGAATGAGTTTTGTAAACAGAAACTTAACGGTGTGTTATTTTGCTTGTGACTTGTTTTTGTAGGGAACCTCTCATTACCAACATTATGTGGAGAAACTTGCTGATTCAGGTAAAAGTTCAATGAGTAGATACCCACTGATTATTTGAATTGACTCTCATATGCTAATAAAAAAAGAGTGAAATGTAATCTTTCAGGCTATCTATCAAGTGAGTGTGTTGTTAGTTCTCAATTTCCGAGGTGTAAGCATACTTGGCCTCCAGCATGAAGTTCCCGTGCACGCCATCAGAGTGAAGAACACAATAATCTTCAATGCCTTTGTACTCTGCCAAGTGAGTTAATTAAATCGAAGTCTCTTCTTCTACTGTATAAAAATTAGAACACATACTCATCGGGATTTTGTTGTAAATAGGCTTTCAATGAATTCAATGCCCGGAAACCAGATGAGAAGAATATCTTCAAAGGTGTGATCAAGAATCGTCTCTTCATGGGAATTATAGTCATAACTCTCGTTCTCCAGGTAACAATAATTTGGTCAATCACACACGTTTATATTGTTATTTACATCTTATATAACCCTTGTTCTTCTCACATTGATAGAAACATCTGATTTTTGTTTCAGGTTATCATCGTTGAGTTCCTTGGTAAATTCGCTTCAACGACGAGACTCAACTGGAAACAGTGGCTAATCTGTGTTGCCATCGGTTTGATCGGGTAAAACTTTTGACATCTACACATGTTGATATAGTTGTATACAATATGTATTCAGGTATGCAAGGCCTGATTGAAGCGTAATATAATAACTAACGTTTTGATTGATTGAACCTTTGTAATTTTGAGCAGTTGGCCTCTTGCGTTGGTTGGGAAATTCATTCCGGTGCCAGCGACTCCCTTCAGCAACAAACTCTCGGTACTAAAATGCTGGGGAAAGAAAAAATCCTCTGGAGAAGGTAAACCTTTAATTCTTGTGCAATGATGACTAGTTTGGGTATCAAGTAGTAAACAAATGGTGTATGTTGCAGGTTCTCTCTGATTTGGAGGCCAGTATATCTCAAGACACTCGCGAGTTTTTAAGTGCTAGTACTATTTTTAGGACTAACAAAAACGTTTGGTTTGGTATGGGATTTATTGATATATTGCGACCCAATAGTACAGTTTCGGGTTTGCCAATGCGAGCAAAGTTTAAAATTTCTGGTCTTTTGTTTTTTGGCTTTCTTTTTTTGTAATATGATTGATTTACGTTTTGAATCTCCACTGGTAAACGTTTTTAACCATGAAATATCAAAAGTTGAAAACTCCAAAAGAATAGAAACCTCTTTGTGATCATCAAATGTTTTGTGCAAGCTGCAAGAACAAAAAGGAAATTTGTCCCCAAAAAAAGTTAAAAAAAAACTGTATGTGAGGGTGCTATACTACAGAGGCTAATATGTATTAGGAGAGGATAGAGTAGCCGAGGCGGCGGATATAAATGTTGTTAGGTGTGGAGAGACGGTTAACGGCAACCGTAAAGTGGGTCCCATGTGTGAGTAGAGGTCTGGGTGGCACGTGATGGAACACGGAAAGCACTCAAGTAAAAGGCAGAGGGGCAAGTCGGTCTTTGTGTTTTATGTCGACTGTGATTCTCTCTTTTGTTTTTCGGTCGACTTGTTTTATTTTAAAATATAGTGTAGTTTTTATTCATCAAAAAAGAAGAAGGCGGAAAAAAAAGAATAGAAAAATGACGGGACGCGTGAAAGCAAAAGAGTAGAGTGAGGTCGAGACTCGAGACTCTGTTATTTAATGGTCGGCGAAGAACCGTGATTAACTGAATTTGGGGGAAACAAAATTCCAATTTCACTTTCAATAATCTCAAAATCTTCCCGTCATCACCGCCACGTGTTTCTCTCCTTGTGTCCCCAATTTTGTCTCTCTTCTGTAGCTAAATCTGACTCAACAAAACAATAAGCACCAATTTCGAATTTTTGGCGATGTGGGTCAGTGTTGTTTTCTCTAATTACCTCGTCTTGTGAGTACGCATCGACCCAAATGTTAGTGACACCTAAGATGTTTAGCTCCTGGCTTGGCAAAGATGTCAAGAAGATTCTCAAACGCAAAGACAGTGATGCTGGTGAAAGAGGTATGTATACTTCAATTTGTCTACTCTTTAATTTGATTCTAATAGATTTCCTTCCCGTTTTAGAATTCAGTCTTTATTATATANTATATAAACCCCCAATTTGTTTTAGATTAGGGTTTTTTCCATCACGAACAATCTGAGTGTTGAAATTTTTATTATGGTGTTGGATTCAGGAAAAGCACTGGAGGACTTAAGAGCATCTCTATTCAATAGATTCCGTTCACCGGAAACTCCAAAGAGACAGCAACAACCACACCCTTTCTGTGGCCCAACTCTTGCTCTTACTTTCAACTTCTTTGTTGCTATTACCATTATCTTCATCAACAAATGGGTAACTCTAACTACCTTTTTAATTCTTCTTCCTAAATTGAAATCTCAAATTAATCAGCTTTTTTTCCTCAGGTGCTTAAAAACATAGGCTTTCAGTTTCCAGTCTTCCTTACATTCATCCACTACATTCTAGCTTATATACTAATGGCTCTTCTTAAATCCTTTTCGCTCCTTCCTGCCTCGCCCCCCTCCTCGAAATCATCGTCTGTCTCCCTTTACACTCTTGGCATTG
This sequence comes from Aurinia saxatilis, assembly GCA_900406295.1. Classification (NCBI taxonomy): domain Eukaryota; kingdom Viridiplantae; phylum Streptophyta; class Magnoliopsida; order Brassicales; family Brassicaceae; genus Aurinia; species Aurinia saxatilis. The sequence continues at coordinate 1,852 of OVAP01004795.1, read as the reverse complement.
TAATGTCACTCTCCACAGGGCTAGCTAATGTTAGCCTCAAGTATAACAGGTTTTTTAAACATTCTCCCTCTCTCTTCTGCTTTTCATATATTGTTTGATCCTATATACTTATTCATTGCGCTTTTTGTTCTTAGTGTTGGATTCTACCAGATGGCCAAAATCGCTGTTACGCCTTCTATTGTGTTTGCAGAGTTCTTGTGGTATAGAAAGAGAGTTTCTTTCATCAAGGTAAATCAGATTTTCACTCTATTGTTAAAGCAAAACCTGCATGTTTCTTGTACTCAATTGGATTTGCATTGATCCCATTAGAAATGGAGTTTATAGAGTTACGAAAGGGTTTAGTAACCTTGCGGCTGTTTTTTTTTTTTTTCAGGTGGTTGCACTTACAGTTGTATCTGTTGGAGTTGCGGTTGCGACTGTAACTGATTTACAGTTTAGTCTGTTTGGTGCTTGTGTGGCTTTAGCATGGATCATACCGAGCGCAACCAACAAAATCTTGTGGTCTAATATGCAACAACATGAAAACTGGAACGCTTTAGCGTATGTCATCTGATTCATTAGTTTTTGTTTAATTTCTGCTAGTTGATTCTCTCTGTACCTAGGTCTCTGAGTGTCTCTTTTTGTTTTGTTCTTGAGAACAGGTTGATGTGGAAGACTACGCCAATCACTCTGTTGTTTCTAGTATCGATGATTCCGTTCTTGGATCCACCAGGCGCTCTTTCGTTTGATTGGAGCTTTGCCAATACTTCTGCCATTCTTTTTTCCGCTTTTCTTGGATTCTTTCTTCAATGGTCCGGAGCCTTGGCTCTCGGGTAAGTAAAAGCCTATGTTTTCATTAGAAAGACCATGCTTCCATAACAAAGCCTATGTTTGCTCATAGTTTACAGTGTGTCCATTCTTTCAGGGCTACTTCTGCAATTACGCATGTTGTGCTTGGACAATTCAAGACTTGTGTCCTCCTCCTTGGCAACTACTACATATTTGGGTCGAATAGTGGTTTGGTTAGTGTTTGCGGTGCATTTGTGGCGATTATGGGGACTTCGTTTTATACTTACCTTAACACGAGAGGTCAGTCTCTTAAGGCTTCGTCTTCTTCTTCTTCACCTTCTGACAAAAAATCAAGATTCAATGATCTAAAGGACGATGAGAAGAATCTTGAACCTTATGGCTCTGAAGCTGTGTAGTCTAGTCTTTAACATATTCTCAAATCTTTTCTAGTATAGTCTCAGTTAACTATTTCACCACTT
>OVAP01004794.1:1354-13953 GCA_900406295.1 Aurinia saxatilis | reverse complement strand
CCTAAATTCACAAACCAAATATTCACGATCAGAATCCCCCCAGCTTCGTTTAATTTCTCGACATATCCTCTCACTATCAACAGTACTACCGATAATACTGCGCCCCCTAAAAAATCAATACCATAACAAACTCTCATCCTTTATAANAAAAAAAAAAAAAAATCAATGGATCGAAACTCACTCAAGATCCTTTAAATTAAACCTCAACAAACCAGTACTTGAAATTTCGATTCCAACGATTCTTCCCACCAAATGGACTTCAAAAACATGTTACCAATAGAAGATTGTCACTCATAAATCATACAAATCAATATAAAAATTCAAACCATCAAAAGATATACTAATGGGCAATACCTATCAACGGATTCCGGGGAAGATCTGATGTCACAAAACCATTAAAACAACTACACGGAGGGAGTGAGTACGACGGAATTGATAAGACATGAGTTACAATCGTCTTATCCATAAGAAGAAGCCGAACAGGACTATCACTTAGACTCCACCATCCCACAAGACCACAATGATACCTTTCAACAACCTCAAAATCATAGATATTGTAACATGCAAACTCCAAAATCAAACGATTTAACCTCCCTACCATATCTCGACAGACCGACGCTTCAACAGTATAACCCTAATTAGAATTTAGGATATCAGATTTACCAAAACTCAACTCCAAAACAAATACAATAAGTCTGTGGCATACAAAATTCAAAGAAAAACAAACCTCCATATCACGGAGAAGAAGCTCGAGATTTGGACCTCGACTTCTACTCCAAGCACGAAGAACATGAACATGAATGGTAAGTCGATTGTAACCAACCCTAAGTGAAGGAATCGAGCGTATATTACCCATTGAAATCAAAACGAAACACCAACAAATATTTTTTTCCGGAATGCTCGGTGTTTAGATCTACAACCGAAACAGTAGCAAAATAGAGAGGAGGGCAACTCAAACGTTTTTCTTCTCCCTTCTTATCCTTAGTTATATAAATAAAATGAAATTATTAACGAGGGTTATAGATAGGAATGGACCGCATATAGGCCTAAACAATCACTAACCGGGAATTTATGGCCCATAACCACCCGGAATAAGCCAACATGAATTTTTGTTTTATACCACTCGGGAAGAAACACATACCGGTTCCTAAAACTAAAACACTAATTCAAATAAATAAAAAAACACAAAAACAATTACAAATTTCGTGGTTACCATAGATCTCCATGTTAAGAATCTATACTGCCTACACAAATCATAAAAAAAAAGTTACCATTGTGCTCGAAAAAAAGTCTAAACTTTGTGATACAAAAGAGAGAGCAACACTTACGTAGTCAGCATCTCTAGCGAGAATTTAACACCCGATCCGTGAGTCCATCATTGCACCTGCATACCAAAGAGAGAAAAAAACACCTGTAAGGATAACTTTAAACCGCGAAACCATGAAAAAACGGAACCAATACAAAAACATGAGTAAGCACCATAACAACCAAATCCTACCAAAAAAATCCATGAAACAGACCTAGGTCCACCTTAACTCAATCAAAACACAACCGATGTCATGCAAACCCAAACAGAACATAACTGATCTATGTCCACCTTCTAGAAAAAGGATGTAGGGTACAAGATCAAACGTCGTTAGAGACAAATCAAACATCACGATCATAATAAAAAAAAATCTCAGAGATTTTTATAAGAAATAATTCAAACAGCAAAGTAAAGATAAATATGTTCACCTGTGAGAAGAATCACGCTGTAAAAAATAAAATAAAAAACCATCGAAGCAAACCTAAGTTACATAACAGTACTTATAGAATATGCAAATCAAAGAACAAAACAAGAGATCAAGAGAATCTAAGCTTACCTTTTGAGAAGAATCATGGCCTATATAAAAAAAAAACAACAAAAGATCAGTTAGTTACATTAAGAAGAATCATGCTGTAATATAAAACAAAAACCATCACGTTAGAAGCAAACATAAAATACATAGAAGCAATCATAGAAGATGCATACCAGACAACAAAACAGGAGATTAAGAGGCTCTATGCTTACCTTTGAGAAGAATCATGACCTATAAAAAAAACAAAACATAACAAAAAAATATCAAGTAGTTACGTTGTGAACAATCATCTAACATGTCGATTTAATCATAGAAGATGCAGAAACAAAACAACACGAACATGAGCAAACCTAACCCTAACCAGAAAACCCTATAAACCCTAGAAAAACAACACAAAATAATGACTAAAAAGTAAACGTGAGATACACATGCATATCTTAATATATATAGCAGACTACAAACCCTAACGAAACCCTTAAAACCAAAGCCCTAAAAGGCCCTGTCCACTATGATTCCACATCAACAATACACATGGCATAGGACACACGCCTAGAATGCATGAGAATCGAGAGAATACAACCCCTTCCAAAACCGATTTTTTCCTAGAGATTTTGTGGGACTTTAAGTGGTTTGCCAAAAAAATCATGCACTGTCATCAGGGAGGGGCAATATTAACAAAAGATTTCGTAAAAAAAAAGCCTCATTAAGGGCACAAAAAGCAATCTCGTCCTAAATGTCTTATCCGCACTTCGTATTTAATATATTTAGATAGTCTACAAACTCGCACAACATATACCATAAATCCATAAATTCAGCTAAACTGAAACAAATGAATCTAACAAAACATATACTCTAGGAAACGATAACCACCTAAATAATATGTACGTATTGTTGCCATTTTTTGCCTTGGTTATTCATCTAGGGTCCGAATGGTGAACAACGGTTTGCGATGCGAAACAAGCGGATTACGATTTGCAGTGCGGTTGAAATAGTAAAAACACATGTGCGATTCATAAAAGCAGTGTATATAAGTGTGGTTTAGGATAAAACGTGAATGGTGATTTTCAAAAAATCCGCCCGCCGTACACAAAGTGGCCACCATTCATAACCCTAATTTATGCCAAAATTTTGGTCACTCTTGCTAATTCCCCGTTTAAAGATCATTCTCAAGGTCATTTGGACGGTTGAGATGACGCAATAATGAATCTAATGGACCGTATATCTGTAACACCAAAAGTCTTTTGCCTATTTCATCTATGTAATAAGCAATAGTCAAATCTCAGATGCTTTAAAGCTTTGTCTTTTTAGACGCTGCCTTTTTGCTTCTTTCACTCTCTCTCTCTCTCGTCAGAAATCGTCTCTGCTCTTTCATCTTCCTCCCTCTTCTCTCTGTTTTTAATTGTTATTTTTCCGTTTTCTTGAGGTTGGTGAGAATCTTATTTCTTGTTTCTGTTTCCGTGTTTAATTTGATATCTTCAATACACATACATGTTTGTTTCTTGCTTGGGGAATCTGAAAATAGTATTTTCTTGTGTATTCAATCAAGGGTTCGTCTAGATACGACATGCTCCTTTAGATTTCGGTACGAATCTTAGGTAGGGGATCTTGATGTAAGAAAAGAAATAAATATTTTCTCNGGGGATCTTGATGCAAGAAAAGAAATAAATATTTTCTCGGTTGCCTTTATGTACGAAAGATCTGTACAATTTGAAGCTTCAGTTTATTTGTCCTATTAAGTTGATGGAGAAAATAGGTGTATGGGAACAAAAGGATACATTTTAGGTTACATGACAAAAAAGGCTCTTTTCACCTTTTTGAGCCAAGTCGAGTATGCATTGCTTGCTTTCTGCTAGCAAAGTTCTTGATAGATTTCTATTGAAGCTAAGCCTGGTCATAAATGTATACTTGTGTATGAATCTTTTGAATCAGAACTTGTGCTTTTGCAATTACCGGTTCCTTATAAATTTCTTCTTACTTTTTGTTTAATATTTGCAGAGAATAACTGACAAGCTCGCGGCCTGGGGTGTCCGAATGTTGTGACTTTTATCTTATTTGATAGCGTAGAAAAAGGTTTGTGGGATAAAACTCTGTATTTATGTCATCTCATGCTTACCTAAGCTTTAATTGAAGCTCCTATTTAGTGTTGATCCTTTTTCTTACTATGACAGGAGTTTTAGCTATGGAAGGAGTGCCAGGGATCAATACTGTTCCAAATCCTAACCACTATGACAAGTCAATAGTGCTAGATGTAAAACCGCTGCGAAGCTTGAAACCTGTTTTTCCAAATGGTAATCAAGGTCCACCGTTTGTTGGCGGTCCACCTTTTGGTGCTTCTTCTTCTTCCTCTTCGGGGTTTTCACCTTTCTTCCCGTTTGGACCACAACAACCAACACAAGATACTCCAGATCTTAACCAAACCCAAGAGACGGCTCCTCCTCCATCGTTTGTTCCACCTCTTCGATCATATAGAACACCTACAGAATCCAATGGCCCTAGCAGCTCCAGTGGAACTAAAAGAGTTGGTGGTCGACCTAAGGGAACTAGTAGTGCGAAGAAAAAGGAGAAAAAGACTGNAACCAACACAAGATACTCCAGATCTTAACCAAACCCAAGAGACGGCTCCTCCATCGTTTGTTCCACCTCTTCGATCATATAGAACACCTATAGAATCCAATGGCCCTAGCAGCTCCAGTGGAACTAAAAGAGTTGGTGGTCGACCTAAGGGAACTAGTAGTGCGAAGAAAAAGGAGAAAAAGACTCTCTCCCAAGAGCCTGGTTTGGATGTTCAGGTAGTGAAAAGATTCAGCACAGATTTTAACAGTGGGATCAGTGCAGCAGAGCGAGAAGATGGAAATGGGTACTTAGTAAGTAGCATATTAATGCGCTTTGACGCAGTTAGGAGGCGGCTCAGCCAAGTCGAATATACAAAGGCCGCAACTTCGAAAGCAGCAGGTACTTTAATGAGCAATGGGGTGCGGACAAACATGAAAAAGAGAGTTGGTACGGTTCCTGGAATTGAGGTTGGAGATATTTTCTTTTCACGGATAGAGATGTGTCTAGTGGGACTTCACATGCAGACTATGGCTGGCATTGACTATATAACTGGTAAGGCTGGTCCAGATGAAGAGCCTTTAGCGACTAGCATTGTTTCATCTGGACGTTATGATGGTGAAGGTCAGGATCCAGAGTCTTTGATTTACAGTGGACAAGGTGGGAATGCAGACAAGAACGGACAAGCTTCTGATCAGAAGCTTGAAAGAGGTAATCTAGCATTAGAGAAAAGCTTGAGGAAGGGCAATGGAGTAAGAGTCATACGAGGGGAGGAGGATCCAGCCAGCAAAACAGGAAAGATCTATATCTATGATGGACTTTACTCGATTTCGGAGTCATGGGTAGAGAAAGGGAATAATGGTTGCAACACCTTCAAATATAAGTTGGTGAGACTACCTGGTCAACCACCTGCTTTCGGCAACTGGAAGGCTGTTCAGAAGTGGAAAGAAGGTTTGACTACAAGGGCTGGCCTTATACTTCCTGATCTCACTTCAGGAGCTGAGAGTAAACCTGTTTCGCTTGTGAATGACATCGATGAAGAGAAGGGACCGGCTTATTTTACCTATATTTCCTCTCTTAAACATTCAGAAACCTTTAAACTAACTCAGCCCACTACTGGTTGTTCTTGTCAAGGCTCATGTGCACCAGGAAACCTTGACTGCTCTTGCATCCGAAGAAATGGTGGTGATCTCCCTTACCTTAACGGGGTTATGCTAGTATCTCGGAGGCCAATGATATATGAATGTGGCCCAACCTGCTCCTGTCATGCTAACTGCAAAAACAAAGTGATTCAGACTGGACTGAAAGCTCGCCTGGAAGTGTTTAAAACAGCAAATCGTGGTTGGGGTTTACGTTCATGGGATCCCATCCGTGCTGGTTCTTTCATATGTGAATATGCTGGTGAGGTCAAAGACAAAGGCAAGCTAAGAGAGGACCAAGAAGAGGATGAATATGTCTTTGACACATCGCGTGTTTATAACTCCTTTAAATGGAATTATGAGCCTGCACTAGTAGATGAGGACCCTTCAGATGAAGTTCCCGAGGAGTCTGATATCCCGTCACCACTTCTGATCAGTGCCAAGAAGTTTGGAAATGTAGCTCGGTTCATGAATCACAGTTGCTCCCCCAACGTTCTGTGGCAGCCAGTTATTTGTGAAGGAAGTGGTGAATCAGTTGTCCACATTGCTTTTTTTGCCATTCGTCACATTCCTCCAATGGCGGAACTGACATATGATTATGGAGTTTCCCCTACATCCAAGACTGGAAAGAGGAAATGTCTCTGTGGATCGGAGAACTGCCGTGGTTCATTTGGATAATCTGAGATATGTAAGCATTTGATTTCTACTTTTCTAAGATCATATCTTTTCTTTGTACTTTCAGATATTAATTTGACACCATCCATCTAAAAAACATTGTCACAGGACAGAAGATCTCAATGTGTGTGTAACAAAGTACAAACGGGTGGCTTTTGTTGTGCGCTTACTTCTTCTCTTCTTCTTAAGGTAAAATGGTTGCGTTTTTGTAACTGTGTATGTATTTGCATGTTCCGTGGCAATGCAGGCACCTCTGATGTATTGTATTGGCACCACATCGGCTTTAGGTTCCATGCTCATGGGTTTGGTAAAATAAACTCTATAGAGCACCCATTAGTTATATTTTAAAGCTTTTTCTAACAACTTATCAGGAGACATTAAGAATGAACAAAAATTGATGTTTGTTTGGTATTAATCGTCAATGTTCTTCATGTACTCTTTTGAAAGCTTTGTTTCCATGATGAGCTTTTGTTCCTTAATGAGTGAGTATCCTGATTCTAACAATGCTTCCACCGTTTGCTGTTCACACAATTATCATCATCATAAGAATGATAAAACAAACCATTCATATGATGTTAAGTGGAACCTAAGCTTATAAGAGAGAGGGAAAGAGGTTGATTTCATTTACCTCAGGGGGAGTGAACTGAGGAACTTCGTCAGTCTTTTTACGCCTTAGAAGAATTTTGCCTAGAGTCTCCATGCCTCCAGCTTCATCTACCCACTGTAACAAAAAAGAGATTAGCCATTTCACTGCAGACATCTTTCTGGTAGCAGATGGGTAAAGTTAAGTTACCTTGAGGATAGCTCTATCGTATGTACCNAGTGAACTGAGGAACTTCGTCAGTCTTTTTACGCCTTAGAAGAATTTTGCCTAGAGTCTCCATGCCTCCAGCTTCATCTACCCACTGTAACAAAAAAAGAGATTAGCCATTTCACTGCAGACATCTTTCTGGTAGCAGATGGCTAAAGTTAAGTTACCTTGAGGATAGCTCTATCGTATGTACGTGACCTCAGAGCTCCATAGAAGTCTAGTGCTGTAACAGATAAAGAAGGGGTAAGGAAGCTTCAAACTGCAACTTTGTACTCCTCATCGAGATAGTAAACATATTACCTTGATTTGGAAACTTATCAACAATGCTGACAACATCTTTATGTGATATTCCATCTTTCTCGTACATTCTGGTAACAATGTTAACAATATCTTCACGAGTTGGCTGCCTGTCATTTTTAACACCAACCACTAGCTTTTAGTTCAAAAAAGATACCACAGTACAGTCTATGTTACTATCATTACCAGTAGAACTTCTCCATTCTTCCTTCTCGAATCAGTGGAGCATAGAGTGTGGAGAAATCGTTCCCTGTGACGATAAGGGGAACTCTGTTTGTAACGTCAGCTTCTCTCCAATCTTGCCCCACACTTACCCTTGTAGGATTATCCGCAAGATTCATAAGAGTACCCACAACTATCTGGTTGTTCACTGTCATCTGTGTTTCCCCTAAACCGAGAGCAATAAACTCAGTTACAATCATCTATGCTGATTAAAAGCAAGGAGTCAAAACATATTTCAAAGTTATCTGGAATAGACTTTTTACCAAATCTACCAAGGCCAGCATCGATATCATTGATCATGAGAACACTCATCTTCCCCTGCATTTTAGATCACAATCAAAGTTCCATATACAATAGATAGATAGGTGCAGCAAGAGTAGAAATGCTAATAAAATTCCTCACTTGATTTTGAATGACTTGTGAAGCTGTTCGATAGCGTTCACGAATGAGTCTTCCCGGTTCCCCTGTTAGGAATATTAGAAAGATCAGAACTCGATAGCACAATGATCACTGAAAGTAAAGCAAAGTCCTAGTAAAATGGATTATTACATAGACCAGGCCATATAGGAGTAAACAAATTTAGAGAAATTCACCAGCTCTATCAGATTCCAACTCTCCTGCAGACATTATAACCGGTTCAACTCCCATGGTTTTGAATATAAGTTCAGTCTGAAACGTTTTGCCTTGTCCTTTACCTCCCCAGATACCTAGGCAACCAAAAAAAATAAGCCACAATGTTCAAAGAGATGGTAGCAAGATTTCAAAAACTGGATCAAAACAAAAAAACCAGAAAGCATTCCTTACCTAAGATCAAAGGGATCTTTATACTTAGAGAACTAGCAAGGTAGTTCTTCACAATGTGGACCGCTGCAGAAAACAACATGTTAAACTAAATTGAAAAAAAGAAAGAAACATTGCAAGATGAATCAAAAGAGCCATATAAAAAATCCGTTTAATCCACACCAAAGCTTAGTTCAAGACAACATACCAACTTTATCCTGCAAAAGAAAAAGTAAAAAACAATCAAGACACAAGATCAGGTAATGAAGAATTGTGAAATTCATCAAACCAGTGGGTACATATAGTTTACCAAGAAGGTTGGGGCAATGTAATAATCTCCTTGAAGATGTTCAAAGGACCTTGTTGCCTTCTGACGGTAATCAAAGACAATATCAGCTGCAAAAATCAAGATAAATATCAGAGGCAACATTTGGAATTTGTAGAATGAAGAAAAGAAAGAGAGACTTAACAGTCTTTGCCAAGAAAGTCTCCAATGAAAACGTCATCGATAATGCCGGATCGTGCTCCAACGGCTATATTAACGTTATCCGATTCAGCTCCAAGCCTGTAGAGATAATCTTTCCCATCCGAATCTTTTACCTCCCACGACGACTGCTCCGATAACTTTTTACGAATCTTTTCTACACCCTCATTTGCTCCTTCATCTCCGGTCGAAACAGAGGACGAGGAGCAAGCGATGGAAGTGGGTTTTCCAAAGGAGATCAAAGTGTTGATTGTGGACGAGGATGAAGAAGTTTGTAGGGGTGGAAATTTGAAACGCAAAGATATATTAGCAATCGCCATTATCACCTACACATTTAAAGCTTCTACCTTTCACAGAAAATATTGTAATTTTATTTTATCCCACCAAGATAGGATTGTGAAGAAGAAGAGCCAAGCCAATTGTTGTAACGTCCTAAAGGATCTCGATTCTGTGGTTCTTGAACGCAAAGACTAGTTTTGGTCCCACGTTCCTACTTGCACAAAGGTCTAAATAAAAAAAAACTATTGCAGTTTGGATTAGTAATAATGAGACAATTATGTCTTTGGAGTTTAAGGTTTGAGACTAAACAAAGCTTTGCTAGTTAATTACACCTTAGAACGTAATTAGTACTAATTACCAAACAAATGACTGACACGCATGCATAAGTCAGCAATAGTTACAGCCTTACAGCCTTACAGGCTTACCAGCTACAAAGGATTTGGTAGTTTGGTATTTATTGTCAAACATTGCCGGATAAGGTCTTTTATTTGAGTGGTTTGGTAATCATTCATTATATTTGTTCATTGCATTTATTCATTGTATGACCTTAGATATCCCAACTTAATTACATACATATATGGTACATAACAATAATGTTTTCCACACTTACAACATTAAAACTAGACGTACACAGAGAGAACAATATAATAGAGAGATTATTTGCGGTGATATAAGAACATCAGGAGAACCAATTAACAAGCTCGTCCACGTGGGTGCCAGCTGGAGGAGGAGGCACATCTTGCATCACTTTCTCATGTCCCTTTGGATAATATATCCCCGTGCCCTCATGTGGGATCCAACTTGTCCCCGAAGACGACGTCGTCTCTCCGGTTCCGGCTAAACCTCTCACCGTCTTCATCTCCTCTCCCGCTCCAGCTCCAGCGCCGTCTGTCTTAGCCGTCTCCCTCACTATATCATGCGACGCACTCTTCTTGTGGATCGATTTTCTTAGCATTGGCCTATATTTTACAATGTAGCAACAAACTGTGTGAATATGTACGTACGAAACAAATCATGCATATTGAATTAAAATGATACAAAGAAAGTTAGCATGAATTTTAATTCAAGATGACACGCATCAACAATAGTAGTTCAATTTTATATACGTACAAATTAAAATGCAAATACTCTGCATCATCAAATATTGAACTTACTTGACGAACATGGTATTCATGGTTTGTGCACCACGAGATGAGAAGGTGGAAGTCGCCATTGTCAATATCTATGATGATCTCTTTTGCAAATGTGTATAAATAATGGAATATGTGTGTATTGGGAGAGTTTGATATATATATATACAAGTATTTTTCAAATGGGAATGGAATTTAACTAATATAAAAAAATGGACGATAAGATAAAACTGGAAATGGAATGATGGAGAGGGGATCATCCATATTCACATCTCCCAATATATATTCATCGTCAGACCCATGCCTCTTTACCTCCACGTGGCATGATCCACGTCTTCTAATACCTTTTTTTTTAATCATTCTTCTAATACTATATACGTATGCATACTCATACAGTCATACACATGTTTTGGTGTCTTGTGTATAGCGTGATTCATGGCCTTACCCATTACTAAACTTTAATTAAATATTACCAATGGAACCCATATGTATTGTTAGAAATATTTCTTATAAAATGAATAATCATATGTTAATGGAGCATTAATTTCTTGTTCTGTAATTTAATGATAAAAATTTGGAACGTGCTTGCTTGACAACACGAAGAGATGATAAATGTTTTTTATTACAGTATTAAATTAGTGTGACTACATTTTGTATAGTTGGGTCCGGTCCAGTTAGTACATATTCTCGGCTATCCACCCTATTTTCGAATTTTGGTTCTTAAAAGTCGAAATTTCTGTTGATAGCTTTTGTTGTTCGTGTTCGTTATATCTCAACTTTTTTTGTAGTTTTAGTTATTTGATATATTAATTCTTTTAGTGTTGTTCATTTTCTTAAAAAAGGTTAATTTGAACGTACATGGATTAAGCAAAATTGCAAAAGGAAACATGATCGTGAAAGAGAAAAATGGTTGCTATGGAAGACAAATGACATGTGAGTCAAGTATGAAGATTGTGTGAATATGTCCGATAAGGAAAGAGGAATATTCTAGGGTTCGAGATGGTAAAGCTATATATTATGAGGTTTGTTCACAATATAGGTTAACCGAAAAAGTGTTACATTGTACGAGTAGAAAATAATACAAAGTTAAGTAAAAGACTTTATGTGCAATAGGTTTTCGGTGAGAGTTTCACATTAAGATCACACAAGAGGTCGTGTGTATCCGACTCAAAAATTAAAAACACTATAATACTAAATTCGATACCCCAAAACGCCGACCTGAACCTAAACGAGACCCGAAATTCTAGAAAATCTATATCAATTAAGTCCTGTGAAAATCAGTAACTAATTATCGTTTAAAATAGTTAACTACTGTGATAATCACTAAAACTATCGTTAACAAAGAAGTCTTAATAAAGGATTGGAAAAACGTATGTTAAAGAATGACGTATACTTGTGGTCAAATATAAATAAAAACGTGGGTGGGATGTTCATTTATACATTAGTCTCTTTCAGTAACCTCTTGTGATTTAAAAAAGTCTGGTTGTATACCCACAGAATTTGGCCTAACTAGAATAATGTTTCGACTTAATCCAAATTACACATTTTTGTTGGTTCAACTTCAAAGGGATGATGTTACTGTTACTCATGAAGTCAGTTTAAACCCATTTAGAGGTTTTGGTTTAGTGGGCTTAAATGGGTAACCCCCATTTAGAATTATGTTATTCTTTGATCTGTTAATGAAACGACGTCGTCTAGATAAACCTAATAGAAAATTCCCAAATTGATTAATCGTCGATTGAATGTTTGGGGTTGCTTCCGATTCATAGATCAATTTCCGTTTCCTGAATCAATCAGTTTCTGGACATTTCTGAACTTGGATTATGCTTGCAAATCTGTAATACTGCATCGAATCCATGAAGGCTTCTCGAGTTTTGGCGGCCGCAGCGGCGAGGGTTGGACCGGCTATGAGGAAGCAAGTGTTAACGTTGACAGAGGAAGCTGCCTCTAGGGTTCATCATCTCTTGCAGCAGAGGCAGAAACCTTTCCTCCGTTTAGGCGTTAAAGCTCGTGGCTGCAACGGCCTTTCTTACACCCTCAATTACGCTGGTCAGCTTTTTCTAATTCACGCTATATCTAAATGTCTAGCTTAGACTCGAATTTCTGATTTGGTACATCTTTAACCTGACTGAATCAACAAATGTGCTAGACTGGCCAGCAAACTCAATGTACACGAGCATTATTTTATTGTTCAAGATGTTACTACGTCTCAAATATCTCCATATGCCTATCACCTAATGCACAGTTCCTCCTTGTTATCTCTGGGAATTCTCAGAGTTTCGTGCTATGTGACATGCTGTTTATTGTGTGTCCTGAGTGGTTTTTTCTCTGCGACCACCATTGTTGTTTCAGATGAGAAAGGGAAATTTGATGAGCTGGTGGAGGAGAAAGGTG
>OVAP01004793.1:0-13954 GCA_900406295.1 Aurinia saxatilis | reverse complement strand
GCCGTCCGTCACTTCGTCCGTCAGTTTAGCCGTGTTTTTCTTGTAGTGATTACTCCACTCAATTACTATTACTCTCATTTTAGCTATTACTCAATATTACAACCAGTTCCAACCTACATGTAAAAGCACTAATGAATCCTATAACTCATTCAAATGGCTTCCACACAAGTTAGTTAAATTTAATTTTGCACAAACAAAAAAAATGGTGATAATAGTAACAAAATCTGATAATGATTTGTTTACATGTTATTTCAAAAAAAAAACTAAAGGCAAGATCTAAACGGAAAAATCCAAACTATCTCGGTGTAGATAGTCACATCTAACCATATTCCCGAGCAACGATCCACTCACCATATTCCCCGCACGATCCACCGTGAAATTCACGGGTATATCGACGCAATTCACGTTCAAGAAACCATCTCTAGCATCCGCCTCTATTCCTGCGACAACCTCCACCCGAAAATCCCAAACCACACCGCTATTATTAACTCCCGGCTTCATCACCACGCTACTAAACTCGACAGCGGTCACGTTACTGTCGGAAGCAAAAAACGGTCCAAAACCATACGACCAAGGAGTGAACTCGGAGATAATCTTGTCCCCTTGGAATAAACGCGACTTGATTGTATGGAGTTTGATTTCGCACATTGAGACTGGACTCTCGGCAACTAAACTGATTCTCCAATCAGCGTTTGAGACGTTTGTGGCGTTTGTGGCGAATACGGAGACGTCAGCAAAGAGGTCCAAGTAACATTGGTGCTCGGCAAATATCACAATCAGTGTTATACTTCCAAGCGCCCAGAAGCAGAAAAGAGTAGTAAAGAAGTAGCAACCGCAGGCAAAAACTGGAGTAATCTCGAGGCCCTTATAGCCCGGAGTGGTGGTGGAAGCTTGCCGTCCAGACGTTTCCATGTTGGATGTTTTTACTTGGTCAAGGACCCCCCAATAAGGTTTTTAATAAATGATGAAAAGTTGGCACGCGTTGATAATAAAGAGCCGTTAGCAAATTTTAAGGTGAGTTGTTGNTGATAATAAAGAGCCGTTAGCAAATTTTAAGGTGAGTTGTTGTTTATTTACTTTAATTATTAATCGAAATACATATATATATATATATATATATAAATTAAAAAACAAAAATTCACGGATGGTACACTTAATTAATAGGAAATTATCGAAACACTTATCAAATTTGGTTATCAAAATCGTGTATTCCAATAGAAATCGAAACTACATACTCCCTCCGTTTCATAATAAGTGTCGTTTTAGAGTTAAATTTTTTTTTCATTTTAAGTGTCGTTTTGCTTTTTCAATGCAGGTTTATTACCAAATTGCCAGTTTTATCCCTATTTTTCAAGCTTATTAATTACAAAAACTAAAGAATAAAACATATTAAATAGGGGTAAAACGGAAAATTTAATGGTTTTCTTAATTTGTGTGAAATATGTCAAAACGACACTCTTTAAGAAACAGAGGGAGTATATATTCTTGTTAACATTAAAACCGGAACAACTAAACAGATTACAACAAACGATATATTTTAGCTTAGTAAAAGCAACAACTTTATTAATTAAGCTATTGAGAGTGTAAATTCTAGCTTTTGTTTTTCTTCCTAAAAAACAAGCTTTATACAGACGATAGGTCATAAAGAAAGTGATATATTATGATAGAAGAAATAAATAAATCTTATTATAGACTTGTAAAAGAACCCAAAAAAAACAAGAAGATGAAGAAACTAGAAAGCCTATTTTGGTTTAACAAGGGATCGATCTTCAAATGGACGCACTACCGGCCGGTTCTTCTATAAATTTTCTTGAGCGGAGGAGAATGTGTAAAAGTGGATTGGCATATAACCTTGTCAGCCAGATTTGGACATGTTACATCAAAATGTCCAGCTCTATAATAATCTATGTAACGCTTATGTCTCCCCCTGAGTTTAAAACCGATCTGTCCCGAAACGACGTTGTTTCTGTTGGCAGCAAAGGCCAACGAGAGAGCCGTGACATCTCTAGAATCAGCTGGTCGATGAGTGACGTTCAAAACGGCTGTCTTTAAGGAACCTAGCCTCACGGACACGTCTTCGCCGCCGTAGTAGACATCATACCTCGAGCTAGGGTTTTTCACGAGGAAGTCGACGTGCCACATCGTGGCTGCGTTACCGGCGGGAGAAGTGGAGATGGATTGAATGGAAAACTTGGCGTTGGAGTGAGCTTTGTTGATGAAGAACAAGACTAAAAATACGGCGATGACGGTGAAAATGCCGAGGAGACCGGGCGTAAACAAAGCCGCTTCTTCCTTACCGGTGGGTTTACGATCATTAGCTGCCGGAAATGTCACTATTGGTCGTGACCACCAGCATCGACGAGGAATGACGGTGGAGGACTGTGGTGTTTGAACTTCGACGAAGTTATAAGAACTGTTGGTATTGGAAGCCATTCTTTTTGTTTCTTGTGTTGTCTGGAGAGAACGATGATGTTACAGAATATATATGAATATGAATCACTTACATTTGTATTTTTATATTTTTTTGGAACTTATTGTGCGTGGATATAGATAAGTTTGTTATGAATTATAACGTTTTAGCCTTTAGGGGTTGATATCAAAATCATAATCCAACATTTTATGACCTCTAATGTGATTTCAAAAAAATAATAACTTTTATATATATAAATCATACAAAAGCTAAACCAACTTTTTGTTCTTAATTAGTTCTTTTAACTTCAAAATAAATAATACGAATAGTATGTAAATACATTTATTTCCTCTGAGAGGGTCTAATACATACCTTTATCTCTAGGTATAAGTGTTTAAGTATGAAAAGTTAAACTAATGAATTGTATATTAGATTGAACGAAATTTTTTAATTGAATTGCAAAGAAACAGAAACCAAACGGTTTATATAGATAATTTGATTTGGTTTACATCGGGTTGGGTTTGGTTGGATCGGTTGAATATCTACCCGTGATTAAATTCAACAATGTGCTTACGTTACAACCGTTTCGAAAGCGGCATACGAAAGCGGCTCGTTGAATTTCCCAGTGACGAATTTTCCGAAAAAATCCGGTATAGATTACTCGGATATAAGCTTATGGTCGCGGAGTAGACGCGATTCTATTGCATGCATGGAGAGAGGCTTTTATATCCGTTGCCAGGACTATTAGTTACAAAACCAACGTTCCAATCAGCGATAATAATAACAAAATCTTATTAGAGCATCTCCATTGGGAGGTTCTGAACTGAGTTTCTTAACTCTTTGGAAGAAAAGAAAAATAAAAAAAGAAATTTTCGAGCAAAAAAATCGAGAAACGATTCTCGAACGAGGACGTCCAGAACCCCTTTCAGGACCCCTACGTGTCAAGTTTGTGAGTGAATTTTTTTTTTTCAATGAAAACATCAAATTTATTAAATAGGAAAAATTCTTCCGTCTCTCTCGAGCAAGACCAAGAACCAAAAAAAATTTTGATCGATATGTCAATGTTTGATTGATGCCTTTGATGTTGTCGATTTGTATTCATCTGGGTATTGTTTGTTGTTCTTGATGTTTGATCTAATTCTAAGTTTTGTCCGGAATTCAAAAATTTTCGGTGAATATCTTTTTATTTCTCCGGCGGTGAAGTTTTTTTGGGTTTGAAGGAAATGGAGGAAATTCAGCATCCGATACCCAACGAATTGAGGAGCTGGTCTCATCAACGCTCTCTCTACTGGTGAACTTTTTGATCTATCTCTCTGTTTTTTTTCTTCTTCTAGGTTTGCATTTGTGTCTTTATGCTCATTTTGTTCAATTGGGTTTGAGAAAAATCCACTCTTTTTTTGCTTTTCTTGTTTGTATTGTTGGGATTTGACGATTCCGAATTTTATTTTTTCTTGCATATGCACATAAGTTTTGCCTTCAATGTGACTCTGGTAAGTTACTTTGTTTTCTTCATATGTATAGCCTTTTGTGTAGCATTGATTCTATCTCTGGTGTTATGGTTTGATTTCCAAGAGGTGGTCTTTGTTTAAGTTGTGTTGAGCTTGTAGCTTTTTGGCGATATCTGTTTATGAACCATATATAGTAGTGGAGACTTTTAAGTTTTTGTGAGTTTCTGCATGTTTGCAGAGAAGGGGAACTCGTGTCTTTATGGACTTCCAAATGAGACAAGGGAGGTTAATCTTCTTGTTGAGGAGGTCCCTTCCGAGCTTCCTGAATAAGTTTTAGGCATCAACTTTACAAGGGACATGATGCAAGAAAAAGACTGGATATCTTTGGTTGCAGTTGATAGTGATTTATGGCTTATCTATGTTATGTTTTACTTTGGTGCACATTTTGGATTTGGTGCTCGTGAAGCAGAGCTTGCATCAACTAAGAAACCGAGGAACATACATAAACCAGAAAGGTTGTTCTTTTGCCAAATATGTATCCTCCTTTCTTTGTTTTTCTTCTTTTCAGGTCTCCTTTAACAAAAAGACCATTGTTCCTGTAACAGAGACTCCAACCTACTTCATCCGTGTTGTCAAACTCATGTGATTAAGCCCCCAAATTCACTTGACTTTTAGAGTTGAATATGTTGTTAACTTGATCTTGTAGTTGATAAGTTTGATTGTAATTTTATATTTCAATTTGTTTGTATATAATGTAATATATGTTTAAATTTTCATGTAATACAATATACTTCTGACTTTATAACATGTAATATGTTTATAAATTTTAACAAAATAAATTATACTTAAAATAAAATAATTTCAAAATATTAATTTTAAGAACCCTTTATGGATTCTACCAATGGAGAAGGAAAAAATTGCAAAATGAGAGTGGGATTTCAACTTACTTTAGGGTTAAATTAAATATTTAAAAAGTATTGAGAAACCCTAAGAATTTATCACCAATGAAGATGGTCTTAGTGGTTTGTGGGATATTGTGCCGCTGTCTATATGCTTGAACGCAATATATTGTTGAAAAACAAAAACAAAAAAACAAAAGCAAAGACTTAATAGGGAAAATCCAAACTATTGGTATATATAGTCACATCTACTCATATTCCGGAGCAACGATCCATTCACAATATTTCCCGCATTATCCGCCGTGAACAATATTGGTAAATCGCCACAGTTCACGTCCAAGTAACCAATTCCAAGGTCGACCGTCTGTATTCTTGCTACAATCTCCACCCGAAAATCCCAAACCAGGCCGTGTATAACTCCCGGATTTATCACCACGCTACTAAACTCGACAGCTATCACATTACCGTCGGAAGCAAGAACCTGTCCCAAACCATTCGACCAAGGAGTGAACTCGGAGATAACCTTGTCCCCTTGGAATAAACGCGACCTTGTTGTATGTAGTTTGATTCCGCATCCTGAGACTGGACTCTGGGCGACCAGACTGATTCTCCAATCAGCGTTTGAGAGGTTTGCGTTTACGGTAACGTTTGTGACGGATACGGAGTCAGCAAAGAAGTCGAAGTAACAATGGTTTGAACCTCTTGTAAGCCATGTATAAATTCCGAGGACCACGTAGCAGACCAAAAAGCTAATTAAGTACAAACTGCAGCAACAAGCCGGAGTAACATCGCAGGCCTCATCGCCGGGACTGATGGCGGAGTCTCGCTGTCTAGACGTTTCCATGTTGTATGTTTTAAAGTTTTACTTGGTTAAGGACCAAATAATAGCGAGAAGTTGATTTTTCCCTAATATATATAGACTAAATCTTCCTTTGTTGATAAACTTGAGTTGACTTTTTGTTTATCTACTTTAATTATTAATCTCTATATGTGTGTGAAAACATAGAGGAAGAAAAAAAAGAATTGAACGACACTAATCGTATTTGGTTATTAAAAATAGTGATGATAAGTCTAGGAATTTTGTCACTGATCAAAAGGAAGAAAGTTATCTCAAATTAGAGATAATATCAAATTAGAGATGATATCAAATTTAATAAAGTGTTTCACATGGTTGTTAAATTTATTTATTTTCGTACTATTATTATTATTCAAAAATATAAAAGGAAACATAAAACATTCAAATATCATTAGGATTTTTTTTTTTTTTGGTCAAAGGGATTTTATTAGAAAATAAATAAGAAACGTGGCATAAAGCCTTACACAGAATAAGTCTGATGTTGCTCATCGACTATCCATTAATCATCTATAACGCTCCCAAAACCTTATGGACTGATGGGAATTGAGACAGTGATTTTAAAACATCTAATAGTTGAGTGTCTAAAACTTCAAAAATAAACATTTTGTAAATGCAAATCCATTACACTCAGTCGCCCATAAATCATTAGGATATAGTTAACTTTTAATATATCAAAATTTTAAATCACACTTTTTTTTATAAGCCACTTAAATTTCTATAATATCAAAAATAAGAATATGAAGAAACTAGAAATCTATCTTAAAAAGAGTAGAGGAAAAGTGGTAGAAAACAATATAATTCACCACTTTTCCGCTAATCACTCTCCAATGTATCACTCTTGTTTACAAGTGGAACGAATGCCAATGTGTAAAAGTGGATTGGCATATAACCTTGTCATTGCTTAGAGTCAGATTTCGACATGTTACATCAAAATGTCCAGCTTCATCATAATCTAGGAAACGCTTATGTTCCCCCCTGACTGTAACATCAAGCTGTTCCGAAACGACGTCCTTTCCACGACCGACAAAAACCAACGAGATAGCCGTGACATCTTTAGAATGACCAAGTTGATGAGTGATGTTCAAAACGGCTGCCTTTAAGGAACCTAGCCTCACGGAAACGTCATCGACGTTGTAGGAGACAATATACCTCGAGCTAGGGTTTTTAACGAAGAAATCGACGTGCCAGGGGGCATCCGCGGAGGGAGGAATCGCGATGGATTGGATAGAGAATTTGGCGTGGGAGTGAGCTTTGTCGATGAATAACAAGATTAAGAATAAGGCGATGACGGTGAGTATGCCGCCGCAACAAGGTCCATAGCAAACCACTTTTTCCGTGCAGGTGGCTTTACGATCATAACTTGCAGGATAGGTCACTATAGGTCGTGACCACCACCGAGGACGAGGAGTGACGGAGGAGGACGGTGGTGTTTGAATTCCGAAGCTATAAGAATTGGTATGGGAAGCCATTCTTCTTCTTTTTCGTGTGTTGGTCTAGAGAGAATAATATAATGCTAATGGGTGTTGCATACCATACTAGTTGTACAATATATATATATATATATATGAGTATATATCTCTTATATTTTTTTTATTCTTTGGATATAGATAAGTATGTTATAAAATTATGATGTTTTAGGGATTATCACTAATAATCCGTATTGGATTAATTAGGAAAATCACATCAGATATACTAAAACTAAGAAAGATTAATTAATACGGTGATATAAAATTAAAAAAATTGATCACGCATGAATGACTCGGAAATAAGTTTGCCCCCGTGGAGGAGACGAGAGTTGATTGTATGAAGAGAGATTTTACATCCGTTACCAGCAGGCCTGGACTCACCAACCGTTCGATTTCTTTTTTATATAAAACAGATTGAATTCCATTAAATATTTTTCAGATTTAGTTATATTTCACACAAAAAAAAAGTACAGTTAAAAGGCATCATTTTTTAATTTGGTTTATGCGTTATATAATTTTGGACCGACACTGGTTACCAAAACTATATATTAGCTATAAAACCAATGTTCAAATCAGCGGTTGTTGCGTTTGAAACGGAGAAAGAGTCGACAAAGACCTCCGGGTGACACTTCGTATGGTATATAAAAGCATACTGAAATAAGGAAGGGAAAACCCTGTGAATATGAGACTGAAAATGAGGGAGAAAAACGCAGGTTGAGGCTGACCACTATAAACAATCCAAAATATCCAACAACTTGCAACGTACAAATGAACTATAAAAGCCAAAAGCTGTATTTTAATTCTATGATTAAACTACCAAGTCTGATGTAAAACAGTTTCATTTTTTACAATTTTAGAAAGAAAAAAAATACTATAAATATCCATTTACATTCATGCGAGCATTTGGCTGCTTTGATTACCTTATCTTATTCCAGGTCTAGAATTACTAATGAATCATATATCTCATGATGTGTCACCGTGTGATTATGTTATTTCGATGTTGTTGAGAAAAAGAAACAAAAACTTATAATAACAAAATCTAGATGATTCGAAATCTAATTGGAAAAATCTGAACTATCTCGGTATAGATCATAGTCACATCTAATCATATTCCCGAGCAACGATCCATTCACAATATTTCCAACACTATCCACCGTGAAATTCACCGGTATATCGACACATTTCACGTCCAAGTAACCAATTCCAACGTCGGTCTTTATTTTAGACCGAATCTCGATCCACCCGAAAATCCCAAACCACGCCGCCTCCAGCAACTCCCGGTTTCATCACCACGCTGCTAAACTCCACAGCTTTCGTGCTACTGTCGGATTCAACAAACTGTCCGAAACCATCCACCCAAGGAGAGAACTCGGAGATAACCTTGTATCCTTGAAGTAAACGCGACTTTATTGTATGGACTTTGATTTCGCATCCTGTGACTGGACTCTTGGCAACCAAACTGATTCTCCAATCAGCGGTTGAGACGTTTACGTTTGTGACGGAGACAGAGTCAGCAAAAAAGTCCAAGTAACAAGGGGGTGCTACTGAAGTATTACCCACATCAATCAATACAAAAAAGCCAACGATCGCCGAGCAGATAACGAGGGACATGAAGTAGCAAGCGCAGCAAAAAAAAAGGGAGTAACCTTGGTGGAAGCTTGCCGTCTAGACGATTCCATGTTGGAAGTTATAAGTTTTAAAAACACCTTATGAGGTTTTTAATAAACATTGAGTAGTTGATTTCTTTTTTTCTAAGAAATAGATAGAGTAAATCTTCTTTTGTTGCTAAAGACCCGTGAGCAAATTTGATTGTTTGCAGATTCTAAACTAGATTTCAGATTTTGTTTTTCAAGATTTTGAATACTACAGATTTCCTAAGAATACAGGGAAACTAATTTTTCACATTTTTAGCATTTTAGGAACAAAAACCAAAAACCACAATATGTGGGTTTATATACGTTATTTTATTTTATTTTTTTAGAAATTTTTACTTTTTATAACTAATAATTAACTAAATGCTGCTTTTTTATAAAGGAAAAAATCTCATATAAACTTATACACATCAAAAATATCATTCTTATAATAATGTGAAATCATATATTGGTTTTTTAATTCAGTGGAATAAATCTATGTATATATTTTCCATAAATTTTTATTATAACTTGTGATTCTAAAGAAACCAGGTCCCTTTTATCTCTTTCACAAATAAACTAGGTTTTAATGAGGGTGTAATTTTTTTTACGACTGGTACTTTTAGAATTCCCCTTGTGTACTTTATTTGGTTAATATAATTTTAAACTTTGTTACTCAAGCTATATATTGAGAAGTACTGTTTTTTTTTTAATGATAAATCAAGCTTTATAGTTTATATAGACGGTAGGGTATATGGAGAAAGTGATATATTTATTTTAATGTATTATCGAAGAAAATAAATAAAACTTAATAGACTTGTAACAGAAAAGAATAAAAAACAAACAAGACATCTTCAAATGCATCTCATCATGGATGCTATCTTCATAATCTTCCATTTCTATAGTTTATCACGAGCACTTGAGAAGGTGTAAAAGTGGATTGGCATATTACAACCTTCTCATAGGTTGCAGTAAGATTTTGACATCTTACATCAAATTAAATATCCAGCTTCGTCACCATCTAAGTATAACTTATGTTTCCCCCTGAGTTTAACATCAAGGTGTCCCGAATCGTTTGCATGACGACCAACAAAAACCAACGAGAGAGCCTTGACATCTCTAGAATGATCATCAGGTCGATGAGTGATGTTTAAAATGGCTGCTCTTAAGGGACCTAGCTTCACGGACACGTCATCGCCGTCGTAGTAGACAGAATACCTCGAGCTAGGGTTTTTCACCAGGAAGTCGACGTGCCATGTGGTGGCTGCGGTATCAGGCAAAACGGAGATGGATTGAATGGAGAATTTGGCGTCAGAGTGAGCACAGTTGATGAATATCAAGATTAAGACTACGGTGCCGACGGTGAGTATACCGCCGCAACAGGATGTCAAGACAACCGCTGCTTCCGTGCAGGTAGGTATATGATCAACATCTGCCGGATAAGTCACTATAGGTCGTAACCACCACCCAGGACGATGAGTGACGGAGGAGGACGGTGGTGTTTGAATTTCGAAGTTATAAGAATTGGTATGAGAAGCCATTTCTTTTTGTTTTTTCCGTGTGTTGTGGTATGGAGAGAATAATCTCTATACATATAAATCAGAAATTAGGGAGAGATTCCTAAAATCCCTCTAAAGTGATATCTCATCATTTTTAATAGGTGTCATCTTCTCAAATTTTCAAAACAAATCATGTTAAGCCTAATTAAGCTTTTTCTTATGATATAATTCCACCCAAAAGAAAAGAAAAACCTCTAAAAGCCCACTATCCCTATCCTTTTGACACAACAACAACACTTCTTTTGACGTTAAAAAAGAAAAAAAAACAACACTTCTATTATCAATTTCTTATTCCCTTTGAGTTTAGGGTTTTTTCTATGACATACTGTGTTTCATCTCGTTGATTATTTTTAATTTATAGAATAATTTCAATATTAGTACACATTAATTTAATTATAAACCAGATTAAATGGGCTAAAATACTAGTCATGTTATATAATTGGTGTTATACATACCGTTAGTTATAGAATATATACTAGAGAAATTTTAAGAAATGCCCCTTTCAATATGTCCGTTTCAAAAATACCCCTATTTATCTTTTAAAAATACTTCTTTTTGGATTTATGATTGATTTAAAGTTTAATTTAGGGCTTAAATCTGGTAGAGTTAGGGTTTAGTGTTTTACAAACTATTTGGTTTTATGTATGAGAGTTTTAGATTTATCAAGGATTAAAGGGTTTAGAATATAGGGTTTACAACCCTACAAAACATTATAAAATATTTTAGAATATTAAAATAATAATTTAGATTGAATGTGATGCTTTTCATTAGATAATCTTTGTCAAGATAAATATGTGATACGTATCAAAAAAAAGAAAAAGATAATTTGTGATATACCATTACTTTAGTTATAGAATATATACGAATATGAATCTCTTAATTTATTTATATATTTTTGAAACTTATTGTGCGTGATATGGATATAGATAAGTTTGTTGTGAATTGTGATACTTTAGGGATTGTCAAAATCATAATCCGTATTGTATCAGTTAAGAACAATCACATCAGATACAATCAAATAAAGGAAGATTAATTAATACGTACGATGATATAAATGAAGTGAAAATTACTCGAATAGTAAGCCTATTTTAGAAACAAACCAAACACTCTATAATCACTAATGTCATTCCAAAAAAGTAATAACTTATATAAATATCATAGAAAAACTAAACCAATTTTGTTTTTCAATTTTTCATTAAAGCCATCACTACACTCTTATAAAACTAATACATATATACTTTTATTTTCAATTGAAGGTTTTTAACTATGAAAATAAAACTAATTAATTTGTATATTAAACCGTCCAAGTTGGGAAAAAACTCAATCAAACGGTTTGTATAGAGACTTTGGTTTGGTTTAGATTAAATTTGGTTGGTTCGGTTTTGTCCGCTCGGTTAAGATGACTACCCTGCCTCAATTTAACAATGTGCTTATCTTATTTGATCACTTCTGAAGAAAACACAAACAATAAAAGAGAAGAGGAAAGAACAGAAAAAGAAGAAAAAAAATCACTACCCCCTAAACTCCTAAAAGGAAAAACTCTCATGATCGGATGGAAACTCTAAAAGGTAGGGTCCCAATACTCCTCTCGAAATAAATACTCACAAGGCCTCTTAGATCCTAGCAACGACCCCATCACATTCCCGTCCAAATCCACCGGTACATCACCGCATCTCACGATCAAGAAAGCATCTTTGTCACGATTGGAACCATGCCCTTTTATCATCAATCTAAATAAAACCTCGACTCCTAGATCCCAAACCACGCCTTCTTGCGTTACAACCCTTTCGAAAACCGCACACGAAAGCCGTTCCTTGAGTTTCCCAGTGACGAAAGTCCCGAAATAATCGGACAAGAATAACTCGGAGATAAGTTTGCCCCCGCGGAAGAGACGAGAGTTGATTGTATGAAGAGAGACTTTACATCCGTTACCAGGACTATTAACTACAAAACCAACGTTCCAATCAGCTGGTTGTTGTTGCGTTTGCGATTGCGGAAGCGTTTGAGACGGAGAAAGAGTCGACAAAGACCTCCAAGTAACACTTCGTATGGTATATAAAAGCATTGTGAAATAATGGAAGGAAAAATCCTGTTAATATGAGACTAAAAATGATGGAGAAAAAGCAGGTCGAGGCTGGCGTAGGCTTAAGGTCTTTTTCTTTGTCGTTCGAAGCTTGGCGACATCGGCAGATTTGGCTCCTGAGACGACAAGAGTTACGACAAAGAGACCTTGCCATTTTACAAGAAAATAATTTAAGGTTCCTAGCTAGATCTCTTTATTTTATTATTGATAAGACTTTAATAATAAAACAAATGAAAATATTATATATTATATCAAGAATCCTAACAATATACTTGATTTGGTTGATGTTGTGAAGCAGCTATGAGCTCTCGAGTAAAATAAAATGAAAGTAAAATTCGCTCTCTTTGTTTTGTTGTTATCACGTTATTTTACCTATATACTTCCGTATCTGTGGATCCCCTAAAAATCATATCTAAAGTTTTATTATATACTCCCTCTATTTCTTAAAGAGTGTCGTTTTAGACTTATTTTTTTTGTTTCAGAAAGAGTGTCGTTTTCATTTTCCAATACAACTTTTAATATTAAATTCCTACTTTAACCTCAAAACAAAGAAGAATATGAAGAGACAACTTATTATTTAGGGGTATAACAGAACTTTTAATATGTTTTATTAATTTGTGTTTAAAGAGTCAAAACGACACTCTTTAAGAAACGGAGGGAGTATGAATCCTAACAAATTTTATATATATCCACGCAAATGTTTCAAAATAATAATTTAATATTTTTTGCCTACAATATTTCTATAATTTGATGATTAAGATTTAAAGATCAGCATCAAAATCATTCATATTGTCCAATACCCTCAAAAGAAAAAAAAAAAGTATCAAATAAGTTTTGCAGAGACGATGGATGAGAAAAAATTTAAAGCAGTCCTATTTGTACGGCTGCTTCATATACATGGCCATCGTGGTCATGCTCGAGTTCATCGATTATCGACTTCCTTGCCAAGTAAACTTCTCTCTCGAATCTATCTCCCTTTCTCCCTATTCCTCCACGTGGCACATCAACTTCCTCGTTCAGAACCTTAGATCATCGAGTTGTGTTATCTACTACGAGAATGATGACTTGTACGCCAAGCTAGGTTCTCAGAACGTCGCCGTTTTGAAAACCTCTCATACTCGTTGTTGAAGTGGCTACACGAGTCTCTGGGTGGATGTGGCAACAGAGAGCAATCGAAGCGACGTCGTTGCAGAAGCGTCTCGTAGGGGACTCGAAATGGACATGAGACTCGGTGGTTCGATGAGATGGTTTTTGTCTGCAGATGACTATGGACATTTCCATATCAAGTGTCGGAATTTGATGATTGGTCATGAGAATAAATGCCATTCGTGTTTCACAAAATTGTATTCTTCTTTTCGCCCTTAAATAAAATTAAATTTGTTGCTCAATCATTGAATAATATGTTTCTGATGTGGTTTAGATTTGCTAACTGAAATGCAATACTGGATATCTATGTTTGGTCGAGTTAGGAAATTTCCGACGGATTTCCGACGGCCTACGGACAGAAGTGAATGTTAGTATCAAAATATAACATTTATAGCCGTTTTAAACCCGTTTTATAGCCGTTATGGGTTTCCGTCAGTTGGCCGTCGGAAATCCGTC
>OVAP01004792.1:182-13955 GCA_900406295.1 Aurinia saxatilis | reverse complement strand
TTACAATTACTCTGAGATTTGTTACTCTAAAACATCATCCAGTTGCACCCGATGTTTTACCTTCCGTTCTATTCCAGGTGCTTTACGCACTTTCTTGTTGACCCCTCTTTTGCTACAAGCAATTGGATGGAAGATAATATAAGGCCTCTTTAATGGAAAACTAAATAATCCACACATGGATTTGCATGATAAGACAATTAATTCTAAGTACTCCAAATCCTTACAGATCTCTAACAGTTTGACCAAATGCTTTCTTCATATCCAAATGTGAAATGCAGCTCTTTTTAGTCAATGTGCTAAATGCATGCTATTGTCTGTTCCAAATGTCACAACTTTCACTGTCAAATGTTCCAAACATATCATTAGTTACAAAAAATGGTTAAAGAAAGAAGCATTTTAGAAACTAAATCTCCTAGACCAAATATGGATAGAATAAAAAAAAGAATGAAAAAGGAACCCACAATAAATCAGCATAACCTCACATTCCAATGTAAGACTAAATGAAGTTTAATACAACATGAATCAAATCAAACAACCACAAGAAAAAATTCCTATAAAATATAAAATCATTGAATCACACTGTAAGATAACACTTTGATCCACCAATATGTTAAACATTATTGAAGCTATATAAATACCCATCTTAATTTCTATAAAATCCTCCAATTAGACAAACACCGATAAATTAACAATACACGTTACAGATTCAATCTCAAATAGTAAAACAAAAAAATTGTTGTTCAAATGGCAAGAATGACATTCAAAATGCTAACTTCAACATCTTTGTGAAAAGAATAATTTCATCTCTAAAATCATAAAACTCATCTAAAATATTCGAGAGGAAACACATATCTAAACAGAAATTTAATATAAACAAAACTCACTAGCCGTAGATAAGAATATGATCTCACAAGCATCAAAATCAATCAAACCTTTTGAAATGGAATTGGATCGTGTGAGACAAAGAAGAAAAAATAGAAAGAAAAAAAAATGGGGAGAAGAGAAAATGGAAGGAAAGAGAGAAATTCTATGTTTCTACGATTGGTTTCGAAAGAGATTCAGAACAGGCAAATTTTGGAAAAAGAAGAAAAGACTAAATAAAGACAAAGCATTAACAGTTTAACACAAAAGATTAAGAGCTTTAAAAAGATTTTTAACATCCTTCGTTTTTCGCCTTAATTTTCACAACCAAAGATATAATTAGTTTGATTGAGATAGATTTATTAACTTGTGTTCATTGAATCATACTTTTTGTTAGACACGATTTTTTAAGGTACAACAATTTAGTTTTGTGAATGTGAGCCTTCACCATTTTTTTTTTTTAAGAAAGCATTGATGTTTTCAAGTTATATATCATACTTGTAAAAAAAAAATTAGTTGTATTAGACTTAGGAGTGTATTGGATCATAAGTTTGAAATGGTCTCATATTTAATGAGGTTTTGGAGAGTTTTGATGATTTCGAGAAGTTTTAATGAAATCACCTCAAATTCTACTTAAAACCATGTGATTTGAGTATTTTCATTTTTAATNAAACCATGTGATTTGAGTATTTTCATTTTTAATTAAGAAACTCATCCAAAACACTCTAAAATCACTTAAAATCAAATGATTAAAATATTTACAGTAAGACCAAGTTTGATGGTATTTGTTAAAATATATAGTCCAATAATGCTGATTTTTAAAAGATTTTATAAAATACATGTTCCAATAACACTGAATTTGTCAAATTACATCAAATCATTCTAAATACATGATCCAATACACCCTCCTTAAATCCGATCATATGAGATGTAGTGGATTTTTATTATATGTTATCCTGCAATATAGAAACAAAATGTCATTCCTTTATAAGAATATCATCTACCTCTTGTTTGAAATTTGTACCTTACTTATAATAGATTCATCTCTGGTTTTCTCAAGGGTCAATATTAAACCCACCCAGTAAATGGGCCTGATTTCCAAAAAGTCCAAGCCCATTTAGTAATACACGTGTTCCACTTCTATTGGATCCTATTAAAAAATTTCCTTTGGTAATAATCCTCTCCTTCGTGCACTAGTCATTCCTCTTTCCGTGTTTTTATTACACGAACATAACTAAAAATTCAGAGACAGAACCCTAGATTCTTCTTTTGCCTTCGTCCGTTTTTTTCTTCCCGAACTAAACCGAATCCGAACCTCGTTGTCGAAAGAAACATCTTTTCGAGTTTTGAATCTATCAATTAATCCGTTTCGATGGTGAGTTTTTCGAGTATTTGAATCTATCAATTAATCCTTTGATTAAAATTCGATGTTTGTTAGTTTTTTTTATGAGTTTTGTGAATTGGGTAGGGATTATTCAGGTCGTCGAGCTCTTTTATGAACCGCCTGGTTTGATTTGTGGTCAATTAAATCAGAAATTTAGGATTTTTATTGATAACAGTTTTTGATTCGATTGAAATTTCATATAATTGCAGTATGTAGACCATTTTAAATTGTTGAAATAGTTGCTAATGTCTTGTATTTGATCTGTTTTAAGCAGTCTTTAGCTTGGACATGTTTTAAGCTTATCATATTTGCTTTGATTCTTATATTCTCGCCTGTTTTCGATTACAGGCTGCGAGAATTCTTGCAAATCTGATTGTGATGGGTGCGGGTATAATGGGCCGTGCTGTCTTTCAAGCCTATCGTCAGGCACTTGCAAGTAAGTTCCAACACTTGTTCGACATCAAGTGGTTGCTTCATGAATACAATGATAGGCTTGCTCTCTTTGAAAAGTGATTTTTTTCAATGGATAGATTGATTACAAGTTGCATTTTCGTGGTGAATGGTGGTTCTATGAAACTTGTTTGTCACAGTTCCTTGATATGTTTTTACTACTCTTAGAATGGTTTATATGAATGTATTGAATCGGTAGTTAAGATTGTGGGTTATGTATAAAGAATGAAAAGGAGACCTGTCTTACACAAGAAACTTCTCTTGTAGATGCGTCTAAAACTGGCGCTGCGCAGGAAGCAATGCAGAATGCAGTACGTAAAGGATCAAAAGCCATTAATGAGCAAGAGGCTAGGCAGATTCTTGGTGTAGCCGAGAATACCCCGTGGGAAGAGATAGTACAGGTACAAAAAAAAAAGTTCTTTCATCACCAATGATCATTTTCTCGGTCTAATTTTGAAACTCTGAAGTGAATATCTAAAGGAGTGGGGTCTATATATGAATGCAGAAATACGACAAACTG
Organism: Aurinia saxatilis; assembly: GCA_900406295.1. Taxonomy (NCBI): domain Eukaryota; kingdom Viridiplantae; phylum Streptophyta; class Magnoliopsida; order Brassicales; family Brassicaceae; genus Aurinia; species Aurinia saxatilis. The sequence continues at coordinate 10,740 of OVAP01004792.1, read as the reverse complement.
TTCGAGAGCAATGCTAAAGCTGGGAGCTTTTACATTCAATCGAAAGTTCATCGAGCAAAAGAATGTCTAGAAGTTCTGTATAAGAGCAAAGCCAATGGTACACCACCTAGTTAAGGCATTTAAATTTTTCTCTACAGATCCTCAATTCTTGCTCTGAATGTAAAATCAAGACGATGTCACGGATCTTTGAGATGATGTGGAACTTAATAAACCGCAGTTTCTCTTTACCCCGTTAATTAGTAATAAACTGAGACAGGTTTGCTCTTGGTCACCTGATCAGTGTCAAAGAAACTCTTTAAAAATTAGAATGCATTGTTATATTTGAGTTTGTTGTACCTTTCACTCCTAAGAAAAGACTCTTTCTAAGAGTTTTTTTCTGGTTTTTTATTCAGAACCCAAACTGATCATGTAGTCTGTTTGTAAAATACATGTATAATGATAATATTTTTTACTTCGTTAATTGTGGCCTTGTTTTAGTAAATGCTTAAGAAATGTAAGTATTGTTGACATAAATTTGATGAGAAATTAGAAAACGAAACTTTATTGCAAACAAATTTCATTTCATAATGGTGAATTTACACAAAATAAAATTCTATGCACAACAAATAAATTACAATCCAATTTTGGCAATCCGATATGAAGAAGCTAACATGAAAACGTGAAAGGAGATGAATAGTGCTAGAGAAGTTGAAGTGAAGTGGTTCGTCTTGAAAGAAATGTAATCGTTAAGTGAAATGTGACAATCCTTATTTGGTTCACTTCTTGATCTCCTATTGCACCTCTTCTTTATTCCATTTTTGAAAAAAAAACCTGCGAAAACAGAGACGACTCTGTTTTAGATATGTGAATCTGAAGAAAAGCATGAATGTGACAAAAAAAAAAATTAGATAAGTTGTTGTTTAGCATCAAATTAACTTACTTGAATAATGGGTAAATTTGGTTGAAATGAGTGAGTCTAGTAGTGAACGGGAGGTGGGGGAGAAGCGTAGATGTAGACTGGAGGAGGAGATTTTACGGGAGGTGGTGGAGAGTTGTAGTGATATGGTGGTGGTGGCGATTTCACTGGTGGGGGAGGTGAATGGTAGTAGTACGGTGGTGGAGGAGATTTGACCGGTGGTGGCGGAGAGCTGTAATGGTACGGTGGTGGGGGAGATTTCACGGGTGGTGGTGGAGAGCTGTAATGGTAAGGTGGTGGAGGAGATTTCACGGGTGGTGGTGGAGAGTTGTAGTGGTATGGTGGTGGGGGAGATTTTACTGGAGGAGGAGGAGATTGGTAGTAGTATGGTGGTGGTGGAGATTTGACCGGTGGTGGAGGAGATTGGTAGTAGTATGGTGGTGGTGGGGATTTCACCGGTGGGGGTGGAGAATGGTAGTAGTATGGTGGTGGTGGAGATTTCACGGGTGGGGGAGGTGAATGGTAATAATATGGTGGGGGAGGAGATTTTACGGGAGGAGGTGGTGAATGGTAGTAATAAGGTGGTGGTGGGGATTTGACCGGAGGAGGTGGAGACTGGTAGTAATATGGTGGTGGTGGAGATTTGACCGGAGGAGGTGGTGAATGGTAATAATATGGTGGGGGAGGAGATTTTACCGGAGGAGGTGGTGAATGGTAGTAATATGGTGGTGGGGGAGATTTCACTGGAGGTGGAGGAGATTTGTAGTAATATGGTGGTGGGGGAGATTTCACCGGTGGGGGTGGTGAATGGTAGTAGTAAGGTGGTGGTGGAGATTTGTACACATAAGTCGGGGTTGGAGGTGGTGGTGATTTGTATACATATTTCGGGCTTGGTGGTGGCGGTGACTTGTACACATATGTCGGGGTTGGTGGTGGTGGAGACTTGTAAACATATTTTGGGCTTGGTGGTGGCGGTGACTTGTAGACATAAGTCGGAGTTGGAGGTGGAGGTGATTTGTACACATATTTCGGGCTTGGTGGTGGGGGTGACTTGTACACATATTTCGGGCTTGGTGGTGGTGGAGATTTGTAGACATATTTCGGGCTTGGAGGTGGTGGTGACTTGTAAACATAAACCGGGGTTGGTGGTGGTGGAGATTTGTAGACATATTTTGGGCTTGGAGGTGGTGGTGACTTGTAAACATAAGTCGGGGTTGGAGGTGGTGGTGACTTGTAAACATAAACCGGGGTTGGTGGTGGTGGAGATTTATAGACATATTTTGGGCTTGGAGGTGGTGGTGACTTGTAAACATAAGTCGGGGTTGGAGGTGGTGGTGATTTGTAGACATATGTGGGAGTCGGTGGTGGTGGAGACTTGTAAACATAAGTTGGAGTTGGTGGTGGCGGGGACTTGTAGACATAAGTCGGGGTTGGAGGTGGTGGTGATTTATACACGTAAGTCGGAGTAGGTGGTGGTGGAGACTTGTAGACGTAAGTCGGGGCAGGAGGTGGCGGCGACTTGTAGTAGTAAACCGGACTTGGAGGTGGTGGAGAATTGTAGTAGTAAGGTGGGTGGTAAGGAGCTGGTTTATGGCATTCACCATAAGGCTTCTTAGGTGCATAAGCAAAGGACTTAGCGTAAAGCACAACCTCGTACTTAGTCTTAGACTTCACATGAAGCTTAGCTCCTTTGTTACCCAAATGGTAACTTGTCGGAATGTTACATGGTGAACCCTTCGGTGGTGCATGAAGTTTGGCCGTGCAAACTTCGCCACCATATTTCCGGTAGTTGTATCCTTCCACGGTGATTGCGTATTTACCGTTGATCTTTGTCTTTCCGTAGGCTTTGACCGTTTTGTCACCTGCCTTACATGTCACCTCCACGACGGCACCTATGTGACCAAAAACCATATTATTTAAATACTTTAGTTTTCCTAATAATATACAAAATAATGCGATCTTAATCCTTCTCTTGGACCTTGATCTTGCTCAAATTAATAACAAGTTTTAAAATTGCATTAATCATTTTCGTTTCTCGGCTACCAATCATTTTCTTAACTGAATTTGTTATATATGTAACATTATAAAATATATATTGTTTAGTCGATAAAAATTGATTAGTAATGCTACCTTTGAGATGCTTCTTGTCGTGGGACTTTTTGGGGTAAGTCCAGTCGTAGCATCTGTAGCAGTAAACTTTACCAACGACTTTGAATACGAGTGGTTTGGGGTGTGGGTGAGGGTATGATACCGGAGGTGGAGGAGATGTGTAGTAGTACGGTGGAGAGTAAGTCTTTGGTGGTGGTGGTGGGGAAGAATAGTAGTAAGGTGGAGAGTAAGTTTTTGGTGGTGGTGGAGGAGACTTGTAGTAGTAAGGTGGTGGTGGAGATTTCACCGGTGGGGGTGGGGAGCTGTAGTAGTAAGGTGGTGGTGGAGATTTCACCGGTGGTGGTGGAGAGCTGTAGTAGTAAGGAGGAGGAGGAGATTTCACCGGTGGCGGTGGGGAGTTGTAGTAGTAAGGAGGAGGAGGAGATTTCACCGGAGGAGGTGGAGAGTGGTAATAGTATGGTGGAGGGGGAGACTTAACCGGAGGGGGAGGAGAATGGTAGTAGTATGGTGGTGGGGGAGACTTCACCGGAGGAGGTGGGGAATGGTAATAGTATGGTGGAGGAGGAGATTTAACGGGAGGAGGTGGTGAATGGTAGTAATATGGTGGAGGAGGAGACTTCACTGGAGGGGGAGGAGAATGATAATAGTATGGTGGAGGGGGAGATTTGACAGGTGGGGGAGGAGAATGGTAGTAGTACGGTGGTGGAGGTGACTTCACCGGAGGAGGAGGTGAATGGTAGTAGTAAGGTGGTGGAGGCGACTTAACCGGAGGAGGAGGTGAATGGTAGTAGTAAGGTGGAGGGGGAGACTTCACTGGAGGAGGTGGAGAGTGGTAATAGTATGGTGGTGGAGGGGACTTTACCGGAGGGGGTGGTGAGTGGTAGTAGTATGGTGGAGGAGGGGACTTGACCGGAGGAGGAGGAGATTTATATTCATAAGGTGGTGGAGGAGACTTAACTGGAGGTGGTGGAGATTTATATTCATAAGGTGGTGGAGGAGAACTATAGTAATAAGGTTCAGTTGCCAAGGTCGAACCCACAAGTAGTGCCAATACAGCAACTACAAAATGAGTCTGACCGGCATTACTCCTTGCCGGAGTTGCCATTGTGATTCACCGGAAAGTCTTACCGGTGGCTAATTACTTCTTTAATAGAGAAGATGTTTGATTTAATGTTTTGGTTAAGTAAAGATGTAACTAGAGAAGATGGTTTGTGTTATTTGCATGGAACATTGGTCTGTTTATATAATGCAAAATAGTCGTCGGAGGTGTGCTTAATTATTTTGTAGCCGGTTCAATATTTTTGTACTCTTTTGATTGTTTACTCATGTTATACTCTTAGCTGGCAATTATTAAAATTTTGAAAGATATATATGTAGAGAACTTGATTGGAAATTATCCACCGGTCATAAAACTAATCTCCAACCACCCAATTGAAAATTCTTGAAATTTGATTGATTATTGGTTACATTTTTTTAGTTAATCCTACTATGTAGTATTATAGTACAAGCTAGCTGCTTGTTAACATATGTTAATCACAATGACGTACCTACTGTTACCGACACGATATAAGTTTACTTTAACGGTTTACCATATATAATCCAATTATATGAATATCAGATTGAATATCATGATTTCTTTCGCCATTTAAAGTGTATATATATGTGGCAAAATGATTAAAATTACAAACAGGAAAATTTGAAATCTGTTAACCATCATGATTATAGTCATACATAATGTATGTAAAATAAATCAATGTTAAATGAAGAGGATGATATAAACATAGAAATGGTCATAAGTTACTGAAGTCAAATATGTATTGCTAACAATTGCTGGTTTATAAAAGAAAATAATGATCACTAATTAGACAGCCTGTCTATAAAAGATGAAACCGAGTTACACAAAAATAATAATTACATCGATTGGACCAACTGATCAACTGCGAATTTTTCTGAGACATCATTTTTGTTATGTTATAGACATGCATGCTTAGAATATATTTGATATAAGAATACATATGTTACGAGATCACTTGTTTTATGTGTTTCTAGGAACCTGATCAATTAATTTTTGGTCTAAGTGATTCTTTTGAGAGAAGAGGTTTTCAATTCAAATTCATTTGAAAGAAAAGGTATTTCAAATAATAATGTACATGTAATTTACGTTCAAAATTTCCTAAACATCAAAACTCATCGATCAGTTGTATTGTTTTAATTTACGTACAATCCCATTGCACTCCAAAAATCATACAATGTCTTCAAATAGCAAAACAATCCAATTGCTTAATGAGTTTTGCTATTTAGGGGTTTTATCATGTTTCAGAAGTATTTTTATTTTAGCCTAAGACATATTGTAGTACATGAATTTAGTTGACAAGTAAAGCAAAAAACAAGTAGGAACATAATAAAAGCCAGGACTCATAATACATAATTACATATAGAAGTAGTAGCCATCATTTATGTATAATGCAGGTTTAGTTTTCGTGTAAGATAAATAATAATTCGTGTTTCCATTATTTCGTGCGAGAGAATGCACTCTTGATAATTGCATAACTTGGTTCAAAATTTTAAATTTAATTTTTTAAAAAAAATTTCCAATGCAGATTTTTGGATAATAATTATTGGAATCCAACCTGGTCACTTGAACCTTCAACCATGTAAGAAAGTAATGTAACAAAGACTACCATTCAATCATTAAGCTCATAAACTAATCTTCAACTTGAATAGTCTCTCTAAAACCAAATGTTTACTTTTACAATATAGGTGACCCCAACAGAACACCAAAGACAGCAAATATATCTTTATATAATTAAGAGTTAGAACATTTTCACCCACTCGTTTAGTTATACTGTATGTGATAATTAATTGTATGCATATGCTAATTTTAATTTAATTTTACTTTAGCTTAAAGATATTTACATACCCAAAAAGAACAATTCAAACAAGAATCAAACAAAAAGTGAATTGGTATAAAGCAAAATGATATGAAAGCACAACAGGGACTACAAAGTTATTCATGAGTAGGGCTTTTGTGGCAAACTGAATGGAGTTATTCCAAATTTTGATCTAGCTTTATCCAACCTCCATGATGATATATATGGACCAATTCGAGACTGATTGTAATATAAAACTTATTTGAACTACTTGTTTTTGCGCATGATTTATAAATAATATGTTAGCATGCAAAACAATGTGTCCAACATATCTTTCAATTAAAATCTTTTTTATTTTTAAACCGCACAATTAAATTATTTAAAATTTTACCATGTGTTGATTTTCACAAATAAATAGCAAACTATCTAGTAAATATGCTCTGAAATAGAGCCATGAATGTTCTTATTTCTTAGTCTAAAATAAGGTCCGGTCAAGACCACAGCCGGATCTAAAATTTTTGGGGCCCTATTCAAAACCAATCCGAATTTCATTTTTTACAACATGAAAATATATATATATATATATATATATATAGTATAGAAAAGTAACAGTAATTTTAGACTAAAATCAAATTTTTTATATTTTTAATGTATATTTTCAATGTTATGAAAGATTATTAAAAAGTTTTTTCAAAGATTATTAATATTAATAATGCTAATAGATAATATTTTTTTCTTTGTTATTCTTCTATACAACACAATATTTTGTTATTTCTTCTATAACTACTCAAGTAAAAAAAAAAAAAAATTAGGGGCCTTTATAATTTTGGGGCCCAATTCAAATGTATTATAATCATATGCTCAGATCAAAGACAAGACCAAAGAATCACGGTACCTTCAAAATCACGTTACAAAGTTGATTATTTTGTATTTTTCTATTACAAAAAAAGGAAGACAGAAAATGTTAAAAGTATATTCATAGAGTAGATATAAACATAAGCTGGAATTTACCCCAAAGAATATGGAAATGTAGTAGTTTTAAAATGGAAGGTGGCAACAAACATGTCTCGACAAATTTATAAAGAAACTAATCGTTAGAATTATTGTTTTGCAAACAATTATACATTCCATTTTCACATGTTCGAAAGGTAAACATCACATGGCCACGTCTCGGTCAACTTGTTTTGATAGCCATCGGACTCAACCGGTAAAAATACCTTTGGTTAGATGTTGACTTTGCTTAATTTATTGTCGAAATCTAGATTAATCCCCTCAAGTTCCATCTGAAAACCAATATTTTGTCTACTTTTTATATTTCAAATTAGTTGTCATTCTAAAATTAACTTTTTATCTTACATTAATACAAGAATAACAAAAAAACGTACCAAAAATATTGTTAAGCGTATTAAGAAAACATAGTACGGATATATAAACTTGTTATCTCTTGTATCAACCCTAAAAGATTAAAATTTGGATCGTAATCATTATCATGCATTTAATTATTTAGTGATCCAAATTAATTTCAAATGATATTTGTCTTTTCCAGCAAATCATAACTTTCGTGTAGTGTAAGAAACAAATCCAAACACCTAACACTAACAGAATATAAGAAAATTAATTATACTAAGAAAATGACACATTAACGGAGTCGAATTAAGCCCTTAACTAATCTCCATTGACAAAAGGACGCCGTACACTAGTCCCGAATAAATATTAAAGAAAACCATGCAAATGGCCAAATGTTTTTTCGTTTTTTAAATTTCTTTGAAACCATATTCGATTTGTCTCATAACTTGTTTTTCATTTTTTTTGTATAATATATTCCATTTAAAAAACGAAAGATTCATATAAATATGAAAACTGGTTATTGGTGAGTAATTGATAGATGTAGTTATCAAAGACTGTATTATATATGCAGTCGTTGTATAATATATTGCTTTGATGATATGATTTTAAATGGTCCAGAGTTGTCGGTATTGTTAATTATGCTTAGTCATTGACTCATTGTTAATCTCATATTAATTTATTAATTATGGTAATTTCTGTGACTGATTAAAATTTAAAAATCTACATTATGTAAATTACTACTACATTGGTCCTATTGAGGTTTTCATGCAGCTTACATGCATTACAACCATATTCCATAAACTTTTTTTTTTTTTCATTTCTAGTGCTCATTTTCTTAAAAATGCACTGGTATCCTGACTGATCATTTATGTTAGATAAAAAAAAAAAAAATAGAGAAACCAAGTTTAGAGTTTAAACGTTTAAGCAAAACATTATTATCACAGAGGTTAATATATAATGACATTTATCTAATATAAATTTTATGGCAAATGATTTAGATGACATCATATATATAAGGGTTCAACTGCATAGCAATATTCTTTTCTTATACTAATATACACAATTTTATTGGAAATTTTGTATTTTGAGTTATATAATGTATCGACATTTTTTTTTTTCTCAAACTTAATAATATGGCTAATGCTTTACTATTTTCTTATAATAATTTATGAATATTTACATAAATTAGGTGAACCAACTCATATGCTATATTAGCATGTTCTGAATTCTTTATGTAGCTGGTTATAGCAGCCATCATCAATAGGTCCCATCCATGGGCACTTTGGTTTGGTCGGATCTTGGACCATCTTTGTATTAAACGTTGGACCAAAGTTTTTATGTGAAATATTTCTCTGCAAAAACCCTGTGATCTCAAAATTTTATATTTTTGAAAACCCAAATTCCGAATATAGAATCCCACAATTCTGTAATTTATTATTTTAAAGTTTCCTTAATAATTTATTTAATCAAAATTTATTTGACGGTGTGTGAAAGCTATGTTGAAGCGACGAGTACTCCCTATAGTATGACCATTGAACCCATTTTGAAGCTTAGATAGATAGTTACGAATTTTAGCATACAAATGTATTTACCTTACTAATTTATAAAATATTAACAAAATGATCCTCTAAATCTGCATTAGTGACCCACAAACAAGAAAAAAGAAGAAGATATTCTGACGTAAAAAAAGAGAGAAAAATATCTTTTGCAATTAATGGTGATTTTCTTGATATCGGTAACTGGTGTGACTTGATTGGTTTAAGAGTAAGGCCATCTTCATCCATAAACAATCTTTAAAATTGTTTAACAACTTTTTAACTAATTTATATAACATTAAATTATTTTTAGAGTTGTTTAGGAGTTATCAAAATTGTTATCAAAATTGTTTAGCTAAGTAATTTAGTAGTATTGTTTACATATTTCTTTTACTCTTTTTTATTTTTATTTTTACTTAGTGATGTTATATATAGTTGATTTGGGTTTGGTTTTGGTTTTAGGTACTTACTTTCTGCTGTGAGCCAATGCCGACTTTCGATAACCTTCTTCGGTTAACTGTTAAGACTGACCGAGATGTAGGATGGGAATCATTGACGGCTCTACTCAAGAACAGTCCAAATCTAGAACACCTTGTCTTTGAGGTATATAATCAAAACCATTTGAAGCATATACTTAGATGCTTTTTTAAATGTTTCTTTTATGTTTTAGGGAATTCTCCATAAAGTTGGAATGAAATGTCATACTGATGTTTGCCTTTGCAAACCTTGGGAGGAAGAGGACATTCCTAGTTGTCTATCATCAAGTCCTGTGAAAGGTCTTAAAGATATTGAAGTTTGGAGAAGGCTATGAAGACGATGACATGGACAACGAGATGAAACAAGTCAAGTACTTTCTCGCGACAATGCCCAATCTTAAACAACTCATAGTACACTATGGTACATCGATTGATGAAGATGCGGAAGAAGTACTAAGGGATTTTGAGAGGGTTCCTAGAGAAGGTTTAACCAAATGCAAGATTCACGAAAGTTGAGTATTTTTCAAAAATTACCAAATTATATCAATCTCTTAGTATTTTGGACGCATTAAAATTATACAAAAAAAACTCAAAATTTTTTTTGGTGGGTTAATACACACGAAGGTTGAGTACTTTTCCATAATTACGAAATGATACCAATCTTTTAATATTTTGGACACGGTTAGAAATCATACAAAAAAAAATCCAAAATTCTTTTGGTGGGTTAATACACACGAAAGTTGAGTATTTTTCCAAAATTACCAAATTGAATCAATCTCTTAGTATTTTGGGGACCGTTTAAAATTATCCCCAAAAAACTCAAAATTTCTTTTGGTGGGTTAATACACACGAAAGTTGAGTATTTTTCAAAAATTACGAAATTATATCAGTCTTTTAATATTTTTGATACCATTAGAGATCATACCAAAAAACCTAAAAATTCTTTTGGTGAGTTAATACACACAAAAGTTGAGTATTTTTGCAAAATTACCAAAATATATCAATCTCTTAATATTTTGGGAACCGTTAGAAATCATACAAAAAAACTCAAAAATTCTTTTGGTGGGTTAATACACACGAAAGTTGAGTATTTTTCCAAAATTACCAAATTGAATCAATCTCTTAGTATTTTGGGGACCGTTTAAAATTATCCCCAAAAAACTCAAAAATTCTTTTGGTGGGTTAATACACACGAAAGTTGAGTATTTTTCAAAAATTACCAAATTATATCAATCTCTTAATATTTTAGACGCCATTAAAATTATACCAAAAAAAACTCAAATTTTTTTTTGGTGGGTTAATACACACGAAAGTTGAGTACTTTTC
>OVAP01004791.1:0-13959 GCA_900406295.1 Aurinia saxatilis | reverse complement strand
CTTCCCATTCTTACACTCTCATAAACTCTCATTCTCTTAAAATCTAACAATGCGAGCCATGAAAGCCTCATTGTGGGTCGTGGGACTTGCAATAATGGAGAAGATGTGAGTGGTGGTAAGCGTAGGTTGCAGGTCCCCCACGCATGCCCATGATGCGAGCCGTGGTTCTCCGGGTCGCGGGACTCGTGGTTATGTGGCATCTGCGAGCCAAGAGATGACCATGTGTAATGTATGTGCCACAGAGACGAGGATGTAGATGATGGCTTAGCTGATGAGGAGTTTGATGATCATAGTGCAACAAATCATCCTAGTAAGTCTTTCCGCGAGAATCAAGCCTTAGTGATTGTGGAGCTCAAGATTTTCTATTGCCATCGACGGATCGTGGCATAAACATTTCTACGGGTCGTAGAGATGTTGCTGAATAGTCTGGCATTGTTATGATGTTGAAGGATGCAAGGTTGAAACGGAAGACTTGATAGATTGATTGACATTGTTAGATGAGGAATTGTTGGTCAAGCCTAGGAGAATGTTCTCGAGACGTCGTGGACGTCCACCAGACCGTTCGTCGAGTTCGATCAGCGATGATTATTTCGAGGCTATAGCTTCTTGAAGGCGGTCTTCGATTGTAATAGTTTGCTTATGGAATTTCTCGTCCCATGTTTCTCAGGAGCGTTTGGGAATATGATCCCTCGAGGGTGATATTGGGTAACATCTTGATTAAGCGGATTGTCAAGATGATACTTGATCAGGTTACATTTGAACATGACGCTAAGGGTTTCATGCCTTAGTATTTTTTGTCTTTTGCCTAGAGTGTGATAACTTGTTGTTGTAGATGAAATCGCAGACGATCTTGATGTGTTGTGCCCGTTGGATGAAAAAGAAACTTCGCAGACAACATTCGTGAGATCCATGGTGTTGTCGAAGATTCGTTATTTGGTTGATGTACCTATCCGTGCGGAGGATGGGGTCATTGTTGAAGAGTTGATGAATGAGGGCGTGCCTCCTATATTGTGTCCTTATGACATTAGGTTTGGCATTGTTTGCCTTTTAAGACCTGGCGTGGCAGAGTGAGGTTGCTCATTTTTCTTGCATCGTGCCTGGGTGGCTTTATCTGATTTTGAACTTGGATAGCGAAATGTCTTAGGTTCCCGGGTAATGACTCCAATAGGTGGTTGCTTTTCTTGAGTGAAGTCATTTCTTTGGGCGAATAAACTCATTGCCTTGATCGAGCGAAAGCGTTGCTTCGATTGAGTGAAGTTGCTGCTTGGATATAGTGAAATCTATGTTTCGGTTGGACAAGGACATTGCTTTGGTTGCTTTGATTGAACAAAGACACTGCACCGTTTTTTCATTGAGGAATTATCATTTTCGTAGGTTTTTTAGCTGTTCCTAATCGTGAGGCTGTTAGACAAGATGCATGAACTAATAGTTCGATGAATAGACCGACTAGAAGTTCGTTGGGTTTCGAAGAATCAAGTTTATCAAATCTCATCTCTAAGTGTAATGATGCATTAGATCTTAAGTTTGCATAGTTATGCTAGCATAGACGATGTGTCATGGTGATTTTGCCCGTGAGATGTCCAATGACCAACATGTTAGCAGGGCTTCGATGGGTCATTTGAAGGACAAAGCGATCGTGATTTTTGTCGGAAACAATAGCATAAACCAAATTGATCTCACCTCGCGACGTTGCGTCAAGGATGTGCCCTTGAGATGTCCGTGACCAATGTTCAGTTAAACCAAGTTTTCAAGACGAATTGCTTCTTCCAGACCCTCTCTCTTCACTAGTGAGAAACCTTCCGACATCAATCGTTGCATCCCGTGGGGAGATGTGTGTCAAGAGCAAAGTTAGCGATTGTGCGTTGGAGCATTGCTTGCATAGTTATGCTAATTGTTTGGTTAATTTTTGCTCTTAAGACCAATGCATTATTTGGGTTTCGATGGGTCACTTGATCGATGTGATCATGCTTTTTGCAGAGAAAATGGATAAACCAAACTGATCTTACCTCGCGACGTTGCGTCGAGGATGTGCCCGTGAGATGTCCGTGACCATTGTTAAGCTAAACTGAGTTTTCTAGAAGAATCTTTTCTTCCGAACCCTAACTCTTCACTAGCAAGAATCCTTCCGATAACAATCGTCGCGCGCAATACCGTAAGAGGTGTTGATGAACCTGGGTATAAAACATTGTTGTGGCCAGAAACAATGGCGGCGCTTTCAATAAGCCTGAAGGTTTGGAACCTTTGTAGTGAACTTTGATAATTCAAATGCTTGATCTCGACAACAATTTGCGTTTTAAGAGCTCTCGTATAGTGGCCGTGTCGAGAAAGCGTTGGATTGGATCCAATGATCATAATAAGATCCCAACGTCAATCCTGTCACCGTCAAAAGAGGACTGATGCTAGAACTTTACCATGACTGTCACAGCATGGTCGTGAAGATATGGTAGTATGATGTAAGTAAATGACTTGTGATTTATCAGTGTGTCACATGTCTCAGGGAATGTTTGATATGAGGCAAGATATTACGAAATCGAAGTTAAATATCGAAATGTGATATAATTGTAGTGTTGTTTGATAACTGGATAGTAATGTTTGATGTTGTGAATTCATGTACGCTGTCCTATGAACTGTTGTTGAAAAAGTTCTCGCTAGCCGTGAAAATGGAATGGGAGTGTACAAGTATATTCACCTACTCCCCCCCTTTCTTTATCGGAGGGGTCAACTGAACTCATTGTAAAGACGAGCCATCTACGTTCTTATGTGGGCAAGAATTCACACACAACCAAAAACTTGTCTAACAAATCTTTTAAGGGATTGTCGACTCTCTAGTTTGAACCGCTCAAAAAGTTAAGGCAAAAGACAAAGAGCAAGATAAGAAAAGTGGGGTCGCTTTATTGATAGCAAAGAGAATTCTCGAATACAAGCTGTTAAGACTTAGGCTATTCGAGAGAGAAGAAGATGATCTAAGACCTACGACCTTAGATCCTATATATACTCTAACTAGACCGCCTTGGGATCCAAGCTCTTTCGTGGGCCATCTTCCATTTCCTGAAGATATGCTTTTATTCCTCCACCAGTCTTCTGGATGGTGAAGGGAAGCTTGTACCGCGGGCCACGGCAAGGTCAAGCCCACGGGCTGTGGCTCCAAGCTTGTCCCGCGGGCTTCAGTCGAGACCTGGCCCGCGGGTGATAGTCTTGGACCTGTCCCGCGGGCCACAGTCCGGACCTGGCCCGCGGGTGATGACTTTGAGCTTACCCCATGGGCCACGGGAAGGTCTAGCCCGCGGGCTGTGAATCTGAGCTTGTCCCGCGGGCTTCAGTCGAGACCTGTCCCGCTGGTGATAGTCTTGTACTTGTACCGCGGGCCATGGTCGAGACTTGGCCCGTGGATGATAACTTTGAGCTTACCCCGTGGGCCACGGGAAGGTCTAGCCCGCGGGCGGTGAGTCCGAGCTTGTCCCGCGGGCTTCATTTGAGACCTGGCCCGCGGGTGATAGTCTTGGACTTGTCCCGCGGACCATGGTCGAGACTTAGCCCGCGAGTGATTGCCTTGATGAAGTTTATACCGGGACCCATCAACCAAATGTTCATAGAATAGGCTTGATGGTTCGTCATGTGAGTTTGTAAAGGGTCTGGCCCACGGAACAAGCTAAGGGACATGTCCCGCGAGCCTGATGCCGTGCATGACCCGCGGGACAGTTTATATCCGTAGTCTGCGGGCCATGTCGATCATGTAGCCCGCGGGTCATTTGTGTGAGCTTGTCCGCGGGCCATGTTTTTTGCTTGGCTCACGGGGTAAGTCTAAGAGCCTTCTCCGTGGGCTAAGCTTGGTTCATGTCTTGTTATGTGCCTTGTTGATCGTGGGATCCTCGGTACTCTATACTTGATTATATCTTTACCAATTGATAGTCTATGACTGTAATGCTCGATGGTGTAGACACATGACCGGCTTGTGGGCCGTAGTAGTGTTTTGTGGCAAACACTTAGCCGTTTTATGCAATCAATCTTCGGGGGTGGAATCCGACCCCCACAGTTAGCCCCCCAAGTCTCTTTTGCTTTGTTAGCTATGGAGAGTTAAAATATAGCCTGAAGACTGAAGATTGATGCATGGTTGTTGATCACATACCGTTGAGATGGCATGGTTACTGATGCGTTGTCTTTCGACGGGTTGTTATCCTAGATGTGGGCCATGCATGTCATGGTATATGAAATCTGAATGTTGCCCTGACACGTCGATCGAGATGAATATTAGGGATTTCCCTTTAAAATCTTCTATATAAGAGAAGCCTCCCCATCATTCTTCTCCAAAGCAAGCATTCCTGAAGTTAAGAAGTTTTCCTGAGATTTCGAGGTAACTCTCTGTTCTCTCTCCTGTTCTTCGTGTTCTTCGTGATGTGACATAATATATTTTTAGATTTAAACCCTGATAAGAACTTGTAGAAATTGTCTTGTTTGGATGAATCGTTGAAACTTCAGGCGTTTGTAGCATTGGATCTTCCGAAGCTTAGAAACTTTGTAGTAAATTGTTATGAGCTGAGAACACTATTCACCGACCTTTCCCTTTCCCCCATGTTTCTCCACTATCTTCTTCCCTCACCACCCACTCATTCAATCTCCATTCTTTCTTCTTTCCATCCTTAGACAAAATTTAGGAATTTTAAAGATGAGTGAAGTGGAGGATGATATGTACCTTGGTGAGTGGTTGGAAAGGAAAAAACGGGCCACGATCCAAGGGAAAAAGCATAAGAAACTCTTTTCGGAGGGCTCGACTCGTGCGGTTTGTGACTTGGGTCGCGGAAGAGAAGAGGGTAGATGTACATGCCCCGACAAAAACTTGGGTTGCTTGGACCCCCTAGCATTTCGGTCTTCGGCCATTACCCTGGAAGCATGGTCCCACGAGAAGGCGAGCTTGAACAAAGCTCGCGGTCTTCACGACGATGCGAGGGAGGAGAGCTTAGTTCGTGGGTCCCGACATGATTAGCTCGCGGGGCTCATCCCTGTTCCAATGGCGCGGCCTACGTGTCCTGTGGGTCCCGATCGAGCGTAGCTCGTGGGATGCACGCTCGTCCGACCGGCGTGGGCTACATCTCCGGTGTGTCCCGATCGAGCATAGCTCACGGGGTTCACGTTCATCCGACCGGCGTGGGCTACATCTCCGGTGGGTCCCGATCGAGCATAGCTCGCGGGGTTTGTCCGACCGACGCGGGATACATCTCCGGTGGGTCCCGATTGAACGTAGCTCACAGGGTTCACGCTCGCCCGACCGGAGCGGGCTACGTTTCGTGTGGGTCCCGATCGGACATGGTTTGCGGGGCTGAAGCTGCTCGGTCGCGTGCGAGCTTCGTCTGTCCTTCTGACATGGGCCAACATTCGTATCGGTCCCATCTTCGCTTGGATGGTGATGTGCTTAGGCTAGCTCATGATCTAGGAGAATCTCCTCCTAGGAACCGTGCCTTAGGGGATAATATGCTTAAGAGATGTTCCATGGATAGTGGTAGTTCCAAGCCAAGGAAATGTCTTCTTAGTGAAATGTCAGATGATGAACCGTCGAGCTCTTCTAGTAGTAGTAATGAGAGTAGTGATAACAAGGTTGACGAGGCTCATGATGATTACGGGACCCATGATATTCCCTTACCATTGTTTGGTGATGACGAGGAACCATGTATTGATATCAAGGCGGAAATGGATGCCTATGATGATTTCTCCATCAAGTATGATACGGTGAAGGCTATGATCGAGGCTGAGCGGGCCATCTTGAATAACCAAGCCAAACGTCCGGATGTGAGGAGGATTGCACCATACCCGCTTGGATCCACATTGTCTGACATATTTTCAATAGACAAGCTGCAGAAGGTGTTTCTTATTCCCCATGACGTGGAGATCATCATCCCATCGCCTTCTGATCGTATTGAGAGTGCTCCTCCATGATACTTTTGTCTGCCGGAGAGCTTCTTTTATGAGGTGTTGCTATGGTTGCCTCTATCGGATCTCTTTGTTGATTACTTAGCCAACTACCAGCGATGCATATCTCAGCTTCCTCCCAATGGACTCCGACATCTGGTGGGGACCATGGTTCGTTGTATCGAATGTGGGGTCACGGTGAAATATAATTTTCTATCACATGCATTGTCGATCCGTCCCCACCAGCAAAACTCGGTTTACATATGCTATTTCTTTAATGTCAAGTTTGATCGTCACTCCATTGAAGGGGGTCGCTTTCATCGAGTTAGATCTCAATGGGGTCCTAAAGGTTTTGGCCCACCCGTGTTGCTACTTTAGAATGCATGCATTGTTCCTGAAATTGCTGAATGTTTATCTAACCCTTCACTGTTTTTGTTTATGCAGAGCACTATATCCTTTTTAGGGGAGTAGAAGGTTGGTCATCGTTGTTTCAGACCCTACGAGCAAATTCCACTCACTGGAAAAAGACTTACTCTTTAGACAGAGTAAAGCGTGTTCGCTTTCGTGGGACCAATTTCGAATCTCCTATCCGTTCAGACAATACATTCGAAACTGTGAAGGCAAGGATGACTCTTATGGACATGATCCTTCAGGAGAAGACTGCTGGTGAGACTGAGGCACAGTCCGGAGTGTCGCAGGCTGGTCGTGCGGGTCCTGCAGCACGTTTCGGTAGTTTGTCGCAAGGACCGGACAATGAGAATCCGAGAATAGACAAGGGTAAGGGCGTTGCCGTGGATGGCCCACGCAAGAGGACGAGGAAAGCGAAAGAAGCTCGACCACCGATAGTTGAGGAGGAGGTCCCACCCCTGGATGTTGTTCCTCCAGAGTTTGACAGGCGTGTTGTCGCCTCGGACTACCTTGCTCGCGTCGTTCGTTTTGGGGAGCCATTAATTCCGGTGGGGTCCCTTAAGAACAGAGACTTATACACGGATGCATCCGCCGCTGGCATGGATGTGAGTGATCTCTTGACTCCATGGATTGTTTTTTGCTGAGGACTAACTTGTTGTTGTTTTGTTGAAGTTCATTGCTTATCAGAACGCGCTGGTGAATGCGTACCAGGCTGATTTCCATGGGGCCCGTGCGGAGTCTGATGAGCTTAGGAGGATCCAGAAGTCCCACGAAGACCAGCTGGCCGACCTAAAGGGGAAGTCTGCTAGCCATGATGAGGAGGTCGTGCGTTTGACCGAAAGGGCGGAGAAAGAGGCGAAGCGGGCACTCCGACACAAGAAGAAAGCAACGAAGGAGGCGTCCAAAGGCATGGCGCTCAGGGGTCAAGTGAACGGGATCAATGAGAGGTTCCTTCACGATGTTGAGAGTACCCGGGCCAATGTTGTTATGCTTAAGGAGGAGTTCAACGGCCCGATGTGTCTTCACCATCAGGTTAGCTATCTATGTGTATTAGCTATGACGTGTGTGACTTTGTTCTAACTTCTTTCTTGATTCTTATGATAGGCTGACAAATCCTATCAGATGATCCAGACGTCGAGAGACGCAGCCCCGTCTGTGTTTGAAGAGGTTGAGGCCGGTGTGGCAGCGAGTCAGATGAAGTACAAAGATTCTGATGCTGAGTACAATGCCTTTGTGGGTGAAATCACTGAGGATCTGTCTAGGCTTTGCTCGTTGGACGCGAATGTGTTTGCCGAAGACCCATGCTTAGTTGATGTTCCGGTCTTTGTTCAGGATCAGATGGAAGAGGACGAGTAGGTCGTTGGGGACCGCTTTTGTCTAGCTGTTTTTCAGTCTTAAAACTTGTGAGAACTTGTTTCGTAACGCCTGGATGGCTTTATCCAATGTTTGGAATCTTGACTTGTTTTGCGGGGCCTGTAGGCCATTGAATGTTTTGAACCTGATAGTTCATTTCATGATGTTTTTGTTATGACTCGTAGCATTCGTCTGCTGTTTCCGAGTAGTGATATGTTCTGATGAGTGGGACCATCGATAGTATGATGGATGGCCCAACAAAATGTCTGTTTAAGGGTCAAGTTTATCAGTCTCATCTCCAAGCCTACATTGTCACGCTTGTTCTTAATGTGGTGGAGATTTCGCCCATGAGATGTATATGACCAGCATGATAGTTGGGTTTCGATGGGTCACTTAGGTGATCATAGCGATCAAGCTTCTTGTGGAGTAAGCTTAAACTGAGTAATATCCCTCCTTGTTGCGATACATCAAGGATGTGCCCATGAGATGTGGATGACCAGTGTTGAGTTGTTGGGTTTTCAAAGACGAACTATTTCTTTCACACCCCCACTCTATCTAGTGGGACCGCTTCCGACAATAGCTATCGCGCGCTTTACCATAGTGATGGTGTTCATGACCCGGGTATATACATTGTTGTGACCAGCAACAATGGGTGCGATTTTATACGCTTGAAGGTTGGGTAACCTTTGTTTGTGAGCTGTGACAGCATCGTTAGCTCGGTGCTGCTGTCGACAATGGTTTGCATTTTAAGAGCTCCCATGCGGGCCCATGTCGATGCAGCTTGATCACCGCGAATCAGTCCTGAAGCCTCACTGCTCCCCGTCGGGAATAGGTTGGCAGCAGGACTCGAAACTACGTGATCGTAACAGTATGCTTTGTAAGGCATGGATGACTTGTTGGGAGAATGATGGTAGGACTCGAATATTCAATGTAAGAATGAAAGTAAGGCAGAGGGTTCCAACCTAAGTCTAGTCATCGCGAAGTATTCACTAGAATGAAAGTGGTGTGTTACCTGGAACATGGTCGAATTTGGGCTCAATGTTATTAGATTGTTGGTGTGGCCCACTAGAAATGTGCTAACGAAAGTTTTCGTAGGCCATGAAAATTGAGTGGGAGTATACGAGTATACTACCCCACTCCCCCCGTTTTTTAGAGGAGGAGCCAACTGCACTCGTTGTGGGGACGAGCTGCCTACGTACCCAGGAAGGGGATCAAATCGGCTCGTAGTTCAATTCCGTCGCTTAGGTGAGATTAAGCGTGGGACCGATGTTGGATATCGGTGCTGTGATTCTCGGACATGTTGGACGAGGTGGACTGTTCGTCTGTCCTCGGCTTCTTGGGATGCCTCTCGTCCTCATCGCTTGGTGTTGGCTTACGAAGCTTGTGTTCTATCAGAAGGCAGAAGCAAGATTCTCTCTGGCTACCCCACAAGGTCTTGACCCCTAATGGAGTAGGGAACTTTACGCACAGGTGGTATGTTGAAGGGACGGCTCACATCGAACTTAGCCATGGAGTTCCCAGGATGGCATTGTAGATACCTGGATGGTCCGCTACCGAGAATCTGACGATCTTTGCACTCCACCAGCCTGAACCGCTAGGTTGATTGTGCCTATGGTCATGGTGGTTTCCCCTGAGAATCCAGTGAGAGGGTTTGGAGCAATGACGATGTCTGAAGGATCGACCTTCATGCGGCGTAGGGTCTCCCTGAAGATGACATCCACCGAGCTACATGTATCGATCAAAACTCTATACATGTCGAAATCGTTCATCACCAGTTTGATGACAAGAGGGTCGTTCTAAGGCTGATCAATTCCTCTTGCATCCCTTTCGGAGAAAGAAATGGTGCATTCTGAATAGTTTGGACCGCTGGACGTCGATGGTGTTATGATTGCTTTGCGCTGGAACGCCTTGATGGAGGAGACGGTATCCATGCAAAATTGTGAACCACCCATGATCATGTTGATTCTCTGACGTGGCCCCCCATTTTATTCATCTCCATCTTGTCGGTCCCGCTTATTATGTTCCTCCGCTTGAGGATGCTTGATGGGTTGATCCTCATGCTTCTCTTGAAGAAAATCTTTGAGGTCGATTCCATCGCCAAGTTCGCCTGCAAGTAGTTTAGTGGTCATCCGAACACCTAGAGTCTTGCAGTTCTGCATTTAATGTCTACGAGCCTGGTGAATTTTGCAGAATGCGCTTTCGTCGTAGCTGTATTGACTCCTTGGCCCGCCTTTAGAGCGTCATGATCCACGACCGAAGCCTCTGCCACCGCCCTTGCCAGGGTTCCTTGTTGTTGCTCGAGCAGTTGCATCTCCATCATCCACCAGTAGTTGTGGGCTCCGGGTCCCTCATGATGGATGTAGTTGGACGACTGGGTCGGCTTCCTCGTGCTTGGTTGGGTGACAGGTGGTGGCTGAGTGTTGCGTGGGGTCCGCGCTGGTGCATGCTTGGCTCGAAGGACCTGTATGTCTTCCTCATTCACAATGAATCTATTGGCGAGATGCAGAGCGTCCTGGATGGTTGGCGGTTCATGCGTGGCTAGTTCCTGATTCATACCATAGTCCCTTCTTCAGGGCCCGCAGAGCTGCATGGTTGCTCATTCCTTTAACTTGTGAGATAAGCTTCTTGATCTTAGTGATGAAAGAGCGGAAAGACTCCGTGGGTCCCTGCGAAATAGACCATTAATCAACATCAGTAGTTTGCCATCCCATGAAGATAGAATACTGCTTGAGGAACAAGGTCGTTAACTCAGGGAAGCTGGTGATGGAGTTAGATGGTAGCCTGGAAAATCACTGCAGTGCGGGTCCCTTGAGGTTCTCGATGAAAAAGAGACATAAGCCCGCATCTTCATGTCCTCTGGGGAACCTTGCCCGGTTAATGGAATTTCGGAACGATGTCTGATGTTCCCTTGGGTCAGAGGTCCCATCATAGTTTGGGATTTTACCGATCTTTCCAGGGTCAGAGATCCGGGCCTCGGTGATGTGCGGTGTGAAGGGTGTGTTCTGGGATTCGACCAGCACTATGTCGATCTCTGGTGCTTGACGAGTTGCCTTGTGAATCTGGGTCCGCACCTCCTGGATTGTAGCTTCATTCTTCCGCATCGCTGCTCTGAGTCGAAGGATCTCGGCTTCGTTGATGCTGAGCTGGTCATCATCTGAGAACTCGTCAGCGTTGTATTCCTCATCCTGCCTGAGCTGCTCGGTGGTCTCTGGTATGCGGGTCCGAGCAGGCGATGGTGGTCCACGCTCACGGTCACGACTGTTGTGAAGCTCCATCTTCAGGTCGTCGGTGAGAACGACGATCCTTCCAGTGTTTTGAGGATTGGGGTCATGGGTCCCAGAGACTCCTTGAGTCGTCTGTTTGGGATCGACAAGCAAAGGTTGCAACAAGAGCCTTCACATGGATTTTCTCGGTTGGGACCGAGCAGGTAACTCTTCCAGGCGGGTTGAGATCACCTTGTTGAGTTTGTCTTGCTTAGCAGAGCGCTCAAGCAAGTCCATGAGCACGGTGTTAACCATGTCACGGTCAGTTGGTCCTGGAGTTTTGGCGGTCGCGTCTGGCCCACTGTCTGATGGGGTTTCATGAGGGTCGTCCGGGCTGATTATGTTGTTGTTGTTATCGTTGACGAGTGTGCCCTGACGGATCCATCGAGATTGAGCTGTTGTGCCGTAGGGGTCACCAGGAGCCTTGGTTGTTGACTTGTATCCCTAGCTTGAACCATGTCTTCAGGTTAGAGCGATTCTTCGTGTAGAGAAATCGATAAGGCCCCCACAGTCGGCGCCAAATTGTGTGGGCAAGAATTCACACACAACCAAAAACTTGTCTAACGGATCTTTTAAGGGATCGTCGACTCTCTAGTTTGAACCGCTCAAAAAGTTAAGGCGAAAGACAAAGAGAAAGATAAGAAAATTGGGGTCGCTTTATTGATAGCAAAGAGAATTCTCGAGTACAAGTTGTTAACACTTAGGCTATTCGAGAGAGAAGAAGATGATCTAAGACCTACAATCTTAGTACCTATATATACTCTAACTAGACCGCCTTGGGTCCCAAGCTCTTTCGTGCGCCACCTTCCATTTCTTGAAGATATGCTTCCATTCCTCCAGCAGTCTTCTGGATAGTTTCCTTTCTCCTTAGATACTCCAATGATTCCATTATCGGACCTTCGTGCTTGACGGCGCTCGGAATAGTCCTTAGGGTTTTATCGTGATAGAAGAAGGAAATGGGCCCACAGAACTGAGCTGAGCTATTTGGCTAGTTATAAGTGTTTCTGGGCCCAAGAGATTGTTGAGATAATCTCGTGAGTCGTATGTGCTCTGATGATCACCTCATTAAAAACCTTGGCAAAGAAAACCGCATGGGAAAAACCTTACCAAGGGAAAAAGAGTGTGATCACGTTGATCGTTTGATGAAATGTTCATCGTGGGTCCTTAGTTCTCGATGGAACTAAGCCATGTGCTTGGACCCACGGGATGCGATGTTGTTAGGTGAGCTAAGTTAGCTCACGGAGTGTGAGTTGAACAGTCTTGCGGGCCATAATTGATACTTAGCCTTTGTGTAGACACATGACCGGCTTGTGGGCCGTAGTAGTGTTTTGTGGCAAACACTTAGCCGTTTTATGCTATCAATCTTTGAGGGTGGAATCTGACCCCCACAGTTCTCTCACAGGAGATCAATTAGATGACGCTAAGCGTTGGACTGAGGTCGAATGTCGGTCCTTGGAGCATTGAATGTTTCGGGTGGATCATCCATCGTGAGCTGCTTGTGTCACTTGTTATCTTCTTCATTGCTTTCGTGTTGGATTTCGAAGCATTCTTGTTAGACACAGAGTTCCTAAGATCAAGTTTGTTGATTATTGGATGATCGGCCACCGAGAATATGATAGTCTTGGTGATGTCTCTGGAAAGCGAGGTTCGTTTCTTCGGATTAATGTTGTTGTTGCTTTGCGTTGGAACATCTTTATTGATGAGGCATTATCCANTTTGCTTGTCGACTCGAGGTTGTTCCTCTGAATGATCCTTGTCCGCATTCCGCTGGGCACCTTTTTTGTTGATTATATTGCCTATTTTTCTCGATGAGCCCATCGTCCTATAGTTTTCCGTTGCATACGCCTCGACTTGGTGGAGTTTTATGTAAGCATTTTCGTCTTGATGATATGATTAGTTGTACTTCGCGAGTCATACGTTCTCGTTGGAACTGAGTCACTTGATGTGCGATGGTTCACAAGATGATGTTGAGCTTTGGTTGATGCTATCCTTTGTAAGTTGTATGATGCGTGTGTGATGAATCTTTGCATGAGCAATGTTCTAGCCACGATTCGTGGGTAGCGGGAAGCCTTCGCGTGAGCAAGGTGCTAGCCATGATTCGTGGGTAGCGGGATGTCTTAGCGTGTGCAATGTGCTAGCCATGATTCGACTAATCGGCCATATCATCGTTCCTCTGTTGTTGTAGAGAAATTCATTATTTCCCACAAGTTCTCTTTCTTCTATACTTACAGAATTCTTGAATTTGAAAGATGGAAGAAGACTATGGTGGTATGAACCTTGGGGACTAGTTGATAATGAGAAACAAGAGTTGAGTGCTAAGAGGAGACAACGGAGGGATGTTACAAAGCCTACGGGTCGCAAGACTCGACATTCCTCTCTTCCCGCGACCCAACATGATGCTGCTGGTCGCGTGTGTGGGTAAAATCACACAATCGCTATTTATTCGAGAAGTCTTTGGGAAAACTTGAATCAAAGAGCTCGTCACAAACAAGATGTATCTAGCAAAGAATTGCTTTATGGATATACAAAGACAGTCTTTCGTAGTTTTAGATTTTAGGGTTCTTAAGCCAGAAAGAGATGATCTACAAGTTTAACCTCGGGAAGTATATATACAGAAGTATTCCGACTTTGGAGATATGTTAAACTCCTAGATCTTCTCGTATCCTTCTGATTCACCTTTCCCTTTCTCTTCAAGTCGGCTCGCCTAGGTCTGGGCTCGGATGTCCTCGGCTTTCCTTAACAAGGTGTGGCCTTCCTGCTAATCGCTCGGCCCATCAGGTGACGACGAGCTCAGCCTTTTGAGAATGACAAAGGTTGGCCGAGGGGTTGATTAAGTTAAACTCCTCGGCCTTATGACCAAGACTTTGTTCCTCATGCTGAGCTCTTGTCTTATGTTGAAGAGCTCGGCTCTGTGGACAAAAGCCCTCGGCTCCTTCAAGGATGAAGATGCATGCCGAGCGTTATTAGGAGTCTTTGTCTTACGTCGAGGGTGTGCTTCAAGTAAACTCCCTCGGCGTTTGGTAAGAGACTAAGC
>OVAP01004790.1:0-13964 GCA_900406295.1 Aurinia saxatilis | reverse complement strand
TAATTTGATTTCTTAAACCGTTTAAGCTTATTTTAGTGTTTTTACTTGCTCTATACTGTTAGTCTTTTTCATTGCTTATTAGTTCACTTAGTTAATGCATGTTTTAAGTTTGAATTTGAAAAACAAACACTTTGATTGCTTTAGGTTAATAGGAATTTGATGTGGTTATCGCGTTAATCGTTCACTCAAGTGGATTGACCCTCAAACTATACTACGACTACTCAAATGAGTTGTGGTTAGCGAAAGGTTTTGAACGCTAGATAGAAAACGTCTTGTTCACATACGATATGTTGTTCCCTGGTAATGAAACTGAAGATTTGTACATAATGTTTTGCCGAGCGTGTAAAGAAGAGTATGGATATACTCCTACTCCCCCCCCCTTTGTGGTGGAGGGGGCTAGCTGGACCCATCCGAAGATAGGCTGCCTACATACCCTTTGAAGGGATCAAGCCGAGCCCGTAGTTCAGCGCATAAGATGCGAGCTGTTTTTTTTTTCTTTTTTTAGCGTAACAGCTATGTACTAATGATAGTACTTCCTGAGATGCCGAGCATTCCAAGAGCACGGAATGACTCTTCTGTCCATTGCGAGGAGTTCATAAATGCCGGGCTTAACGACCTTAGTAATGCGATAAGGTCCCTCCAAGTGCGCTCCGAGCTTGCCCACGTTTGGCTCTGCCGTATTCTGGAGAACTTCGCGCAAGACGAGCTCATATTCATGAAAACGCAGAGGACGGACGTGAGAGTTGTAGTACCGAGCCGCTTTCTGCTGATAATTCCGGAGGCGGATGAGCGCTCGATCTCTTTTCTCGTCGAGGAAGTTGAGTTGATCAAGTAACATGATGTTATTGAGTTCTTCATCTCGTGGAGCAAGTTGACGACGCAGACTAGGAAATTCCATCTCGGCAGGGAGTACACATTCAGAGCCATAAACGAGAGCAAAGGGGGTCTCGCCGGTAGGACGCCGAGGAGTTGTTCGATGTGACCAAAGTACCCCGTCTAATTCCTCGGCCCATTTACCTTTCTTAGCATCCAATCATTTCTTAAGTCCATCGACGATTGTCTCAGCTTGACCGTTACCTTGCGGGTAATGAGGAGTGGACTTTGTGAGATGGATCTTCCATTTTTCACAAAAACCTTCAAACCGAGCCGAGATACATTGTGAACCGTTGTCTGTGACGATCTTGTGTGGGATGGCATGCCTGCAGATGATGAATTTCCAGAAGAAATGCTCTTCTTGGGCATCCTTAATGCTGTCATAGTACTCGGCTTTGACCCATTTAGAGAAGTATTCTGTCAGGACGAGCATGAGCTTCTTGGTCTTAGAACTAAGCATTGGACCGACGATGTCCATAGACCAGCGCATGAAGGGGTAAGGTGCCGAAACCGATGACAGTATTTCAGCTAGTTGGTGTATAATTGGAGCGTGTCTCTGGCATTTCTCACACCTGGTAGCAAACTGCTCGCAATCCCGAAGCATGGTTGGCCAAAAGAAATTGTGGGTTTTAATTTGTAAGGCTAAGCTTCTGCCATCGGAATGATTACCACAAGAACCATCATGGACCTCCTTCATTACGAAACGAGCAGCCTCTCCTTCAACACAACGGAGAAGTGGTCCGAAAGCGGCCCATTTGTAAAGTTGGCCTTCGGCAACAGAATACCTTACGGCATGGGCTTTAAGTTTACAAGCTGCCCACTTATCGGTCGGGGCTGTTCTCTCCGTGATGAAATCCTTAAGTCTGACCATCCAAGGTGTATCACATCCGTAGGGATTAGGGGCGTCTCCTGTTTGGTCGGCTTCTATTGGTGCGGGATCGGCTTCTTCTGAGAGAGGATTGATTAACGCCACGTGATGTCTTGCCTAAATGCTTGGAGTTTCTATGAGCTTCACCGGGATTATTCGGCGAAAATCGGATACTGATGGCGAGCCTAAGGCGGCTAGTGCATCGTCTGATGAGTTTTTGAATCGCGGGATCCTAGTCAAGGTGAACTCGTCGAAGTCTGACGTGAGGGCCCAAACTTTATACTGATAAGCTTCCATTCGTTCGTCACGGGCCGAATATTCCCCTTGAAACTGGTTAACGACGAGCTGTGAGTCGCAAAAGGCGTGGAGTATTTGAATCTCCATTCTTTGGGCTAATCGCAGTCCGGTGATGAGGGCTTTGTACTCGGATTCGTTGTTGGAGGTTTCAAAATTCAAACGGAAGTACTGTTCGATAATCTCTCCGTTCGGTGCGGTGAAACAGACACCGATCCCAGGTCCTTGTTTGGACGATGATCCGTCTGAGTGCAGGGTCCAAGTAGGGCATCACTCTTGGACCGAATTTTGATTGTTTGACTCCGCTGCTACCTCCACTGACTTCTCGGGCTCGACAGACGCCGAGGTAGTGTCCATTCGAACCGCCAAAGTGTTTTCTTCTGTTGAGGCCGAGGAAGTGTTTGTGTCTACTACTTCGGTAAAGTTGGCCAAGACGAAATCAGCAAGAACCTGCGCCTTTGTTGCGGTCCGTGGTCGGTATTCTATGTCATATTTGCTGAGCTCGATGGCCCATTTTGCTAGATGACCAAACTGACTTGGGTTATGCAGAATTGAACGTAGTGGAAATGCAGTAAGCACCACGATCGTGTGAGACTGAAAGTAAGGTCTGAGTTTCCTTGCCGATACGACGACTGCGAGGGCGAGTTTTTCCACCAGCGGATAGCGTATCTTCGCACCAGTCAATGATTGGCCTACATAGAATACCGCTCGCTGCTTACTCTCTTCCTCTCTGACGAGTACACTGCTGACCGCTGCTATCGAAACTGCGATGCAAAGAAACAAAGGTTCTCCGTCTACTGGTTTGGATAGGATTGAAGGGGTCTTCAGATATTTGTTTAGCTATTGGAAAGCGATTTCGCACTGATCAGTCCATACTATCAACTTTGTATCACGAATGGTTTTATAAAAGGGCATGCACTTATCTGTCGAGCGCGAGATGAACCGGTTGAGAGCTGCTACACGTCCTGTGAGTCAATGGATATGCTTTGCTTTCGTAGGTGACTTCATGGATTCGATTGTCTCGATCTGCTTAGGATTTGCCTCTATTCCACGTTTGGTGACCAAATAGCCGAGGAACTCTCCTGACTCTACCACGAATCGACATTTGGTTGGATTGAGCTTCATGTTGTAAGTGTTGAGTTCCTGGAAGCACTCGGCCAAGTGAATGACGTGGTCGTTGCCCTTCAGAGATTCGACTAACATATCGTCGATGTAAACTTCCATGGTCCTGCCGAGCTGTTTCGCGAACATCTTATTGACCAGACGTTGATAAGTAGCTCCGGCGTTCTTGAGCCCGAACGGCATGACTTTGTAACACTAGGTGCCTCGATCTGTAATAAATTTTGTCTTTTCGCGTTCTTCGGGATGCATGAAGATCTGATTATAACCGGAAAAATCGTCCATGAAGCTTAGGAGTTTGTCGCCGGCAGTAGCTTCGACAAGTCGATCGATGAGAAAGTGAAAAGTTGTCCTTGGGGCATACCTTGTTCAGGTCAGTGAAGTCAACGCATACTCGCCACTTCCTCGGCATTTCTTAATAAATGTTTCCGCCGAGGTCATGCTTAAGGAAATGTCGAGGGAGTGGCGAGTATGCGTGGACTTCACTGACCTGAACAAGGCATGCCCCAAGGACAACTTTCCGCTTCCTCATATCGCAGCGAATGATTCATATTTATACTTCATTTGTAATGAATCATTTTTTGTCCTTAGATGTTCTGACTGGTAGTATATACAACCCGCATTAAATGCTGGACCATTTCTCGAAGATAATTAACAATTATATTATCTATCTATTATCTATAATCTATTATATATATATATATATATATATATATATTTAGAATAATTGTATCTATCTTGCCCAGACCAAACAATACACAACTTGGTTAATTTGTGTGAAATATTTTTAGCAATTTCTTGTATCACCTTGAAAAATTTAGTCTTATAATATGAATATGGAAGTAGATTGTGTAGGATTCACAAAACCCGAATTAAGTAAAAATGCGAATTTATTGATATAAAGATAAATGAAATTACAATTAATGAATTTAAAGAAGTAATTTAAATAACATAAATCACGGAGGCAATATATGATATCTTTTTCCGTAATTCAATAAATCGGCCGTATAATGCTCGTAGTCTATCACTATTTATAATCCCAGAATACAACCGATCACAAACTAATACTCCAGTACACGAATAATAGAATCAAGCAAACTCGATCTATAATATACTCTCAAAATTAGATAAATTAAATGACATGACTTACTTGGTTGCTTGGACGCAGTAAGTGAGATAATCAGAGGAAGAGAATTTTAGAACTGGAATTTTTATGTGTGTTTAGAGTCTTAGAAATAATGAGAGTCGAGCCTCTATATTTATAGTCGATGGGGCAAGGGTTTCGGCCGAATATTCTCAACGATTTCCATTTCGAATCAGGAAAAGATTTAGCGTAACCCCCAAGCCTTTTTGAGTTGGTTACGAAAATGGAAAATTTTCTGAAAATTCACTGAGTAAAAATTGACCAATGAATGGTAAAAAAATTATTCGGACGAGGCGAGAATTACGCGAACCTCGCCCGACCCGATTCGGTTCGGCGCCGGGTGGGGAAGATTCCAACTCTCCCATAGACACTTTCGAAACTTGATAAGAGTGCAACTATGTAGAAGGGAGTAAAAAACACTCCCAATTTCCGATGTGGGACACAATATCAACAATCTCAAATTGCTCACGTCACACCCTTATTTCACATTCAAATCAACACCATTGTTGACATGTGAGTACACTACCTTGTAGTGCTCAATCGACCTGACAATTGCACTCAGCTGTTTGGCCGAAAATTAGCCGAAAAATCACCAAAAATATTTTTTCGTCGAAAACCTGCAAATTCTTGCAATTGCATAATTTGAGTTCTAACATATTGAAAGGTTGTGAACTATTTGACATAATCGATCACTACATATTGTTAAACATTTTGTTGTTTATAACAAAACATACTTAGGTCAATTCACCAGATCATAATTACTTAAAACTACATGTGTAGGGGTCTCGAACGAGACATTGATTGAGAATGTTTTGTGTGTGACAAATTTCGTGCCAAGAAACTTTGAGGCTTTTTATTATATTTAAATTATGGCTTTTTATTATTATTTTTTTTAGCAACCACACATTAATAGATTAAAACCCAGAAAAACTAGGCGTCCTTACTGGTGAAAAGTTGTTTACATAATCGAATTCTAAAGATCTTGTGCGTGCCGATCGAGCCAGACAGTCCACCTTTATGTTTGTCGTCCGTCAAATGTAGGTCACTGAGATAAAACTATGGCCTTTTAAATTATTTAAACAATTATTAAAAATAAAATTAAAGAAAAATGAAAACTCAGTAAAATTATAATAAAAATCCAATTACAAAAATAATAAACATACAATAAATGTTAATGATATACGAATAGTATAACATAACCATAAGAAAAACTGACAAATATAGCCACTTTTCGATACCCACTTTTCACACTATACCCTTCATTTATCAAAACTATTTTTCATTACAAATGATAATTTTGTTCGGGTTTAGGATTTTAGGATTTAGGGTTTAGTAAAATTATAGAGTTTAAGATTTAATTAGGATTTAGGACTTAGGATTAAATCCTTATAAAACTATGGTTTAATTTTTAGTAATTATTAGGGTTTAATTTTTAGGATTTAGGGTTTAGATTTTAGGGGTTGGGTTGATTAGGGGTGGAAAAGTTTTGTTGGATTTAGGATTTTAGGGTTTTTAACCCCTAAACCCTGATCCTAAACACTATAAATAATTAATATTTAAATAGTAATATTTTAGACTTTTTACAAGGGAAGGTAGACATATGTGATTAAAATAATGGAATGTAGGTATATGTGAAAAGTTAGTATATTGTGGAGTAGTTATATGTGAAAATCACCTAACCATAGTAACCATTTTATATGGAGAACTAAGAGTACCTACATGGTAGAGAAACTCACTGAAGTTTTTTACCATTAAATACTAATCCTTTTTATCTAATTTTAGTTAGATATTTAAATTAAATTTATTTAAAAGACAAGAAACATCAATACCAGTCATATATTTTTCGGAATGGGCCGTCGTGGTAAAGACATCTTTTAGAATTAGAAACCTTGAGTTGAATTTCCCACTTCTTTTGTTACCTTCCTAATGGTCGGGTGACTTTGTTTCTTTTGTAAAGCCTTTCACTTTACCATTATTATGAATAATATTCATTTTGAGACAAAAAAAAAAAANTTTTGAAAAAAAAAAAAAAAAAAAAAAAGACAATGGACAAGAAACTCGTATTTTCTCTTTCTCACCTTTCTCTCTATTTTATATAAAAAAAACTCTTTTAAAGAACTTGCAGATGGAGAAGCTCATTTAGATCCAGTAAAGGTTATATAACACCTCATAAACAGTAGAATTCTAGAATTGAGACTGATCCAAACCATGAAATTATGTAATCTGGTGTCTTCCCTGCATCCAAATTCAGAAAAGCCCACTAGATCCAATTTTTTATAACCATAATCATTACAAATGATATAACCATAATAATTTGGTCGTAAATAGTCTTTTTTTTATTCTAACCAATGCATTCATTAGAGAATTACTATAAGAGAGTATAAGGCGGATCAAAGCCCGCCAACACAATATTAGCTAAACAATCGGCCTCAACATTTTTTTTGAAAGAAGCGGCCTCAACATTTGCTGTACGAGGGATAAAGGAAAAGCAAATAGAAGAGAAAGATAGCATTTAGCTCCGGATATCATGGAGAATGCATCTTAGCTCTGTAATGGTTTGTCCCGACGTGAGGAGGGAAACCAAGGTTAGCGAGTAAGAGAGCATGTGAATGTCCGTGATGTTCGCTTGGGTTGCTGCACTTAAGGCCGCTTTCATACCAATTGCTTCAGCCTCTAAGGCAGATATGACAAATTTACCTGTTAAAGCACCTTGGTAGATAATTGAGTTATCTTCATCAAGAGTGTACCAGCCAGCACCACAACATCTCGATGAGGGATGCCGTGCTGCATCTACAAAGCATTTATACTTTGTCGAGGGTGTGTTGATGTGGTGTGATCTTGGCCTAGTACTAGGGGGAGGGGGAGTGATAGCGAGTTAGGCTATTTGCCATGCTTTAGCATCCTCCAGAATCCTATAGATTATATCTGTTTCCGTGAGATGCATGTTGTCGAAGAGTAGAGAATTCCGTGATTTCCACAAATGCCACATCACCTATGGGTGGCTTAATGTGGAGATACCAACCGGAGGAAGCATCACTACGCCTCGAGCTAAATGAAGGAGGAGGTCTAGGGAGGGACTGTTTTCTATGCTCGGTTGGTGTATAGCAGGTAACAGTTCCCACACTCGTTAGGCAAACGCACAAGTAAAGACATTGTATAGCTCATCTTCGACTTGACCGCATCGTTTGCCATGATTATCTTGTGTGATTCCATGAATAATCAGATTTTGTCCCACCGGGAGAGCCTTCTTTTAGAGTTTTGGTGATTATACTGATTTGTTGTTGGTTTGGTATGTCTGCCAAAAGAGCTTCATCCAGAGCTGCCTTGGAGTCCTTTATGATGGTAGGAGGATGACGTTTATGTTTCCTTTGTCCATCGGATAATGTGATCTCTAACCCGATAAACCTTCCTGATAACGGAATCAGGCTCAGTGTTGTGCCAATGTTCTTTGACTAGGTCGCGTATCTCTATTTTGACACAGAGCCCTCTGGTAAAACGAAACAGCCCTTTCCTCTTGCTTGGAGCTTTACCAAAGAAGGTTATAAGTGGTCTATGATCAGATTCTCAAATTTGAGGTAACGAGAGTGGCCTCAGGGATGTGAGTCATGCCAGGCAATGTTGGCTAAGAGATTTGTCTAGCCTCTCCTTTATATGATTTGTATGCATGGTTCCTCTCCAAGACATGTGATTCCCTGAGTGCTTTTAAGTTAGTAGTCTTGATTGTGAAACAAAAGACATGAGGTCCACAAAAGAGTCTTTATTGCGGGCTGGTCCTCCTCTCTTGTCCTCCTGACGTAGTAATTCATTAAGATCTCCAGACAAAAACCATGCTTCATTACAGTGGGAGCCTAACAGGGACATGGAATCCCAAAACCGAGGCTGTTGTTCAATCCGTGGTGGACCATAAATAAAGGAGACAATGGAGCTTTCCTTTTTGAATTGAATTCTTGTGTCGATTAGATTACGCGGAGATGAAAGAACTTCCAATTCAACTGTAGGTTTCCAACAAAGAAACACACCTCTACTTAAACCCACAGGGAGACAAGAAAATGATTAGGATACTCAAGAAAATTACATTTATCGAGCACCACCTCGTCTTGGATTTTTGTCTCCATTAGCAACACTACGTCCATGAGAAATTTATCACAAATCTCCCGGAGTCGTCGAACTGTCGTGTCATTCCCGATCCCCTGACAGTTTTGATATATCTCATATTTTACCGGTTTTTATAATAATAAACATATATTTATTTATATTTTAGAGTATATATTATTATTATTAAAATCCAAAAAGTCATTTTATGTGCATGGACGAGTTTTGGAGCTTTTGAATTATCTAGAAGAATTATGGAGCAAAAATAGAATAAACTTAAAGAGACGAAAAAGGAAACGAAGAAAAATAGCAAAATCAGAACATAGTGTCGATCGACATTACTCTGGTGCCGAACAACACCCATCGTACCATCAGCCAATATCTCTAAATCTCAAGATCAAGAAGATTTCCATCATGTTATTGGCAAATATACCATCCTCTAAATCCGTCCTAGACCTTATATATACTTTGTTTTGGCCATTGTTTAGCCATATTCAATATTCTTATTCTCATAGAGTTTTGTAAGGGAGAAGAAACCTCTGAACCCTTTTTTATTTCTTTGAAGTATTCAGTTTACTTTTTTCTTGATTATTGCATGATGCTTAACCATGTCTGAGTAATTTATTAGTTAGGTTTAGGGTTCGTAAACTATGATGATTTTTTTTTGTTAACCTTAGCTTAATTTATGTACCATAAATTAACTCTTCTCTTGGATTGTTGTTAATGCTATACTTTAGGTTGACCATCTAGAGTCTAGATCATAGGGAATTTATTATGCATGAGAGTGCTAATAAATTGCTGGAATCAATCTTAAGAGAGCTAGTTATCTTTTCTCAAATAGATTTGGTTTAGAATAGCTAGTGAACAATTGAATCAGTTTGTTAATTCTAGTTTAAATTCCATAGGATTTCTCAAAGAGATTTGGTCTTTCTAGGGTTTAAACTAAGACCATTTTAACTTCACCAGTTGGAAGCATTATAGGCATCTTCATTTCCAGGGGTTGTAGGGCATTGATACCAATGCGTACTCTCCATTGGTCCACGTCTTTGTCATCGATGTGGCCCAGCTCCCTTCCAATACCTTCTACGGTTTGCTCATTCCAATAGTGAAGAGGCATACCATGTATGCGAATCCAGAAGTGGATTATGTTAGGAAACACATCTGAAATGATTGGCTCCCACATCTCAAGCACTATCATCCACCGCTAAAAGTGGTATGAGTTGCGTTTGAGGATGATATTGAGATCCTCTTTGGTGGTGAACTTGAAATGGAAAAGTTCCGGCCCCAGTACATTTCCCACAACTCTGCCTTCCATATTCCAAAAATGGGGAAGCCATTTCACTATAGCTCTTGGTTTTTGAATAGCCATAGTTGTGACCCCACCTATCAGGGTAAGAGAGTGTTCAACAATTAGAGCTGCATTATAAGCTTCTGGTATCTTGACTCGAGATCTGTGGTGTTCATTTAAAGGTCTTGCAGTCCACTTGCCTTTTTCTTCTCGGGAGTATCGATGAGACATTGTGTACATAATGGAGAAAGAGCAAGCGGGTAGAGCCCAAGAAAGATGGTGTAAGTTAACATTGTTCCTCACAGAGAGGTAAAGAAGTCGTGAAGTGCTCAAAGATGAACGCGTAACTTCTCAGATCTCCAGAGAATGAAACAGAGCTAAAGCAGAGGCACAGGGGGTGAGGACGCTGAAAGGAGAGGTATGATGGGGATTTAGTTTTCGCCCAAAATAGATCCCGTAAGCACACATGTCTCACAGTAGTACTTAGGGGTCAAATCCACATGGAGCAGAGTGTACGCAGTAGCACATCCAAGTTCACTCGAGCTAAGCAACAAAATGAAGTTGTTTGTGGTTTTGGTCGATCGACAATGTGAACTGGTCGATCGACGAGAACACCTTTCGGTCGACTGCGGATAATGCGGTCGATCGATTAATGCCTGAAAATGCTAAAACAGAATAAAATGTGGGAGAATTCAAATATTAAAAGCGTTAGGAAGTCAGGCAATGCATCAGATGATCACGGTTTGAATTATTCAGGATGGTAACTAGTGTAAATCCTAGTTTAAGCTATATAGTGGAAATCACTATTAACTGACTATCCTTATGGTCAGACTTAGCCAGTCTAGTTCAATTAGTATCCGAGTTAACTCTAACATATATCTGGTCAACAAATTAATCTAGGCATTAAGTTCAAGAAATTAAATTGTACAAAACTATAAATAGTAAAGCTTTCATTATCAAGTTCTGGATCTCTTACTCTAAGTTGTGTATTAATAGCAGGTTTATCCTATGAATATATTATGATCTGATATGAAAGTAAGCCTATAAACTAATCATTACACAACCCTATTGCCTATATACCAAACCATGATTCCTCCTAGCAAAACCCTATTCCTAACTAAAAGTCTACTCAGACATAGTAAAAGTAAACGTGATGATAATGAAAATTGCTTATAATAAAAGAGGGTTCAAAATAGCTTCTCTGGAGTGCAAATATTACAAATTTTGTCCTTGAAGCAATGATCAAAGCAATAATAAAATGAAGAAACAAAGAAAACACACTGAAAACTATTTAGCATGGATGCATGGAAGTTTTGTGAGTGGTGATTTTTTCTCCGGAAAGAATCGAGCTCTTTGCCGAGATAAATCAGGAAGAGACTCGGATTGAGATCCAAATATTTGTGTCTATCTGGCTTTGATCGATCGGTCGCCAATATAATAATCGATCGACTGATATCCAAAACGCGTCTTCTGAAAATTCAATATCTACAGTGATTATCTCCAACATATCCTGATATCTCCCCAAATGCAACAATCTTATCTGAATTTGTTCTTGAAGCTTCCTTAAATTAATGGGCCGTGATCGATCCGTGGGCCTCTCCTTCGGTCGATTGGGCCTTCATTTCATAGGGCTCTGGATACACCTTCAATGATTTAGGCTTAACTTCTTACTTATGAGGGCTAATGACTTGATTACAAGCCCATGTGATAGCTAACTCACATGGCTTGATTGTCCTAACTCCTCACTTCAATCTAAAATAAAATCTTCTTCATATGGGCCTGGACTTCTGATGTTGATTTGTTGGACTTGGTAGAAAACGTCCATTCGGTATCTAAAATGCATTATTTTCACGAAAACACTTTGCAAACAAAGAAATGTGAAATCCAGTTGTTTATGTTTCAAATTAGAGTTTCTTCATAAAAAGCACCAAAAATTCATATCGAAAAGCGGTAAAATATCATCATCGAACAAACAATATGCTAAGAAAGGAAAATAAGTTTGAAAAGTTAGGAATTCACTTACTTGTACGACAACTTAGAGGCTGCAACTTCCTGATGGTCATCTCGACAATCCTGCCAAAAGTTCTCATCTCATACTCCCGCCAGAACTCTCCCAACTGGTCCAACAGGAATCTCAACATGCAAATATCCTAACTGCACCAAAATCTGTCTCTCTTCATTCATTAATCATTGCACGAGAAAT
Source organism: Aurinia saxatilis (assembly GCA_900406295.1). Taxonomy (NCBI): domain Eukaryota; kingdom Viridiplantae; phylum Streptophyta; class Magnoliopsida; order Brassicales; family Brassicaceae; genus Aurinia; species Aurinia saxatilis. The sequence continues at coordinate 2,083 of OVAP01004790.1, read as the reverse complement.
GAGAGGAGGCTAATATTTAGAGGTGGGGCTAATGTGTTTAGGAGTTATCGTACTCAAGAGAAATGCGATATGTTTGCAAACAAGGCAAGAGAGATCGGACCGCTTGATGGCACAGTTCCCGAGTCACTCTCTTCTTAGCTCGGCTTGTTCCTCCCCCAGACTTAGATTCTTTTAAGGGAATCTAAAATTTTCTCGAACATCCTCGGACTCCTTTAAATGTTTTCCACCTTTCTCCATCTTTGATCCCTGATTTCCCTGGCCTTTTTGTTAAACAAATATGGATGGTAAAGCTTTGAATTTTTTTTTTTTCAGAAGCTTTCACCATACGGTATATAGCAAGGCACAAAATTTTCCTTAATTTTGATGAAGTATTACCAGGGAAATCAGTCTTGAAACCAACTCTTTGAATCTCCATGCATGTATTAAGATCGTAGCATGCTTTTTTGCTAGTCTTCACCAGTGATTAGAAAACTGTGCTGGTCTCATCTCTCTGGCCGTTTTACACATATTGCATGTAAGATAAGAAAAGAAAAGAGACTGCATGGGGTTTGAAAAGAGGTTAGGTTTATGGGTGTGGTATCAACTCAAGGAAAGTTGACCATTCAAGAGCAGCAAGAGAGTGGTAAAGTGGATAAGAAGTCCTGAATGTATTTGTTTTTCTAGTCTAACACCTCCAGCAAAAAAGATTTATAGTCCGGTTTAGGTTCAAATAGAATAGAGTCAAAAATCAGATTCAATAAAGTACGTGCAAACCGAGATGTGCTGGGGAAGCTTGAGTACGGAGTTTCTGAAACAAGTGCCTTGGAGCAGTCTTGTAAAGATGGTCACTAGGCCGCAAAATCCAGCTGTGAGTGAGGTCCTTATTCTATACCTGAGTTGACTTAATAAAACACTTTTGACTCGATAAAAGTTTTTTTAAATGGGTGCAAAAAGTGCGTCAAAAGAAACAAACGAGTTAGATAATGAGGAATACCCCCTAGACTTGAATAACATCATCCTCGATATTGACAAGCTGTGAGAGCAAAATGGGAATTGAAATGGATTGAAATAGAAATAGAAGATGCATTTTACCTCGTCGTCTTTGAGTGTATCGAATGACCTTCTTTGTATTATTGAAATTGAAAGAACTTTTCAGGGAATAGGAGAAGATTTGTACCTGACGACATCAGTATATCATCATCTGTCGTGTTGAATGGAGGAAGTGTTCATCATTTTGAATCTTCATCGATCGATACATCCATCAATCAATCGAATCACAGTGTGATTCTCCTAATTTTTTACTCTCTTTCGATTAGTGTTGAAGCGCACACCATTCTCTTGGATCACCAGTTGATTCGAATTAGTGGCCTCTGGCTCTCAATTTAAACAGTGAAATGAAGCTTATGAACTGCGGGCGATCGATCGAATGCTGCAGAGGCAGTCGATCAATTCTGCATCCTCGTGGTTGAATCTTTGAATCCTATTTCCTGAGACACGAACAAAAACATTAATATAAAACTTAATTGAAGACGTACCAGTGGGTTTTCTGCCACTCAACACTTTTGTTTAAAGTCGGTTAGCTCGACATGGTCGTAGCTTTTTAGTCCTCCGGTGGTGGTGGTTCAAAGCTGTGTGATCTCTCGGGGCTACTTGAATATCTTAGCCTCTTCTCGGACCTGGCTTTAGCCTCTTCTCGGACCTGGCTTTAGCCACCTTTCTCCTGTCCCTTAGCCTCAGAAGGTTCTGAGTTGTAACTGGGTAGAAGGCTTTCTTGTTGAGAAGGGTAAAGCAAAGAGGAAGATATGGAGAAAGAGATCTCTTCCTCCATATCTTCCCCGGCCTGTGGCACTTCCTCAGACAATCGATCGATGGTGTCCTCTGTGACCGATCGATGCTGATCTCTGGACTCCTCTTCAATCTTCATGACCGTCAAGGGTAATGAAGCTGTTGTAGCATTGTTCCCAGAAAACAAGCCGACGAAGCTTTCAAGAGTCTCAACATTGGTGTTGAGGACCTCTTTGAAGGCGTCCTCTCTGGTGTTGAACTCTTTAAGTGCTGAACGGACTAGATTGTGTACTAGCTTTCAAGACCTATAGCTAACCAC
>OVAP01004789.1:0-13969 GCA_900406295.1 Aurinia saxatilis | reverse complement strand
AGGCTGTGTTGGCATCCGCTCCAGACCCAGAGAAGCTTAATTGGAATGATTAGCTTTCTCTGGATAAACTCCATCTTTAGGGTGAAGATACTGAACCTCTCCATTAGGAAACACTCTGTAAAACTGGTACTTAATCTTGTACTTTGATCTTAACCTCGTACCTAAAGCCAAACACTGCTCTTTCCTCGCTAGTTTCAACAGGTTTGGTCCTTCTCTCATTATTTGCAGCTCCTTCTGTTGCCATCTCAAAGATTTGTTCTTTCGGTGAGTTCCATGTAATGACGTAGAATTCTTCTACTTGTGCCTTACGTAAAAGACCTCCTGTGCTTCCTGCAAAGATTGGTGATGATGTGTTTGGATCTAGTTGTGGTGGAGTGAATCCAACCGGAGCTTCTTCTTTCACGGTGGCAGCTGGGGCGGAGGAGGCAGGGGACTCTGTTTTCTCGGCGCGGATTGCTGTTTTGGTAAATGAGAGTAATTTAAGACGGTAGGTTGTTAAGAGGTTGAGTTTCTTGACGGCGGAAGTGGTGGTTGTTATGGCGGGCTAAAGATTCCGGCAGCTTGTGTTGCCATATCTTCTCTCTGTTTTTCTTTTCTCTAGATCTTTTTCTTCAAGTACATGACTGAGATGAGCTTACTCTTTATAGAATATGATCACTAAAGAGATGATGAGAATCGAACTTTTTTGGATAAGTAGGTCGACACTCATAACATTTGGACCAATGAGGTTCCAAGATTCGATTCTTCTCCTACTCATACAAAGATGCTTTAGGTAACGTTTCTATAGTGTCCTCGTAAAATATTTTAATTCGACAAGTTACAAGGAAGATAGATAGAATAGTCAATGCATTACAGTATCTGAGAACATATGTAATTAAAACAACAGAACGCAGCAAAGCAGAAACACTAGGAGACTAGCTTTCGTTTTGAGAAGGCATGAGGCGGAGTCTTTCCTCCGAGACATTTTCGCGCTTACCACCCAAGAACCTCTCTTCAGCTAGCAAAGACTGTAGGTCGCTTCCATTGGCTAAGCTGTTGAACTCAACGGCTTTAGAAGGCATAGTTGGATAACGTCTTTGACAGAAAGTCATCAATCTTTTAACTGACTGAAGATACTTTCTAGTGGTTTCGTCATTCATGATATGAGCAACACTGTTGGTGTAAATCTTCTCTCGGGCTGAACGTTCGTGGATACCAACCATAGTAACACCAATGGGCCATGGTGCATTTCCTATGGCTAGTTTGATGTAGTGATCCATTGCAGCGAGGTAGTCTCGCTTCATGCAGTGGTTAACCATCACCATTAATGCTTGACGAATATCACTTGGTAAACCCTGCGATTTGTATACAATAGGTTCATTTAGAGCTCATAAACTACAGTGTAAAGAGTACATAAATTAAAGATAACAAGACATGAAGAGAGAGACTTGCTTTGCCCCCAACATTCCACCCTATTTCTGTTCATCTAAATGGAGATAATAGAGACCTCGAGTTACTAAAGAAACAGATTGCTACTTACTATATATGTAGCATTACAATGCTCGAAAACTCGGTCCTATCACCATATCTGAAATCAAAAGCACCCTAACTATTGGAACCTGAACACTGTACATCCATTTACGTACCCAAACTAAGTTCAATCCTACAACTAAGCATAGAATAACTCCATAACAAGTCCTACAAACTCTAATTAGCAACATGTTTCAAACCCAAACAGCAAGCAAAATCAAGACTTTAAACGAAAGGAAAGAGATTATCTTACCTTCTTCCTGCATAAGTTGAAAAGAGGAGTTAGATACCTAGCACACTGCTTAAAAGTGGCTACACTCTGCTTCCCTTTAGCAGTTCTCCTCTCAGTATTCTCCATAGCATCAAGCTCCTGTTTCCACTCAATCAAAAGCTTCTTGTAGAACACAAGAATCTTATCCTCATCACACAAATCCCCAAATTCAGCTTTCAATAGTTTCGAATCCTCATCAGCATCGAGATCACTAGATTCACCACCAAGCTCATCATCTCTAGTTTCTCCTCTATCACCTTCATCTCTACTCTTCCTCTTCCTATCTCCCATTATCCCACTCTTCTGCCGTTTCTTCAACTCAGCTATATCACGCAAGAAATCGTTCGTTTCTCCTACAGTCATATCACTATCGACCTCGAACAATCCTTCTTTCAACACGTACTTGAGTCTATCTAGCCTAGTTTCATCATCTTCTCCGAAGAGAGTTATTGGCTGTTTAAGGAATCTCAATCGGCGAATTACCTCTTGCCTCGGGAGATTTAGGGTTTCGATGTTCTTCTCGTCGGTTAGGGATTTGGAATCGGTTATTGCTTCCGATGCGGAGGTTTTGGAAGATGTTGATGCTGAGGCTGAAGAGGAACCAGGTGCTGATGAATCACCGGATGATTTTTTACCGGTACTTGATGCAGCGGCGGCGGCGGCGGCTCTCCGTTGAGCTTTAAGCTCTTGCTCGCGTCGCTCTTCCTCTCGAAGCTTCTGGAGTTTCTTCTGCTCGATCTCTGATTGCTTGAAGAACTTCTTGCCACCAGTTTGCTCGGCGAGGCTCTTCCGCTTCTTCTCAATCTCTGCCGCGAGGAGATCCATCGGGAAAATTTCTTCTTCAATCGCCGTCGAAGATTGGATTTTATCTACGACGGAGAAACTTTTAAATTATATAGGAAGATTAATAATTTTCATATGATTTCATCATGGGCTTTAAGTCAAGCCCAAATATAAATGGGCTTTAATTTCTAATTACCTTTGTTGTTAAATTATTTTCTCTCGTCATAAATCTAAGGGAGCCTCGAAGGGATTAAGGTAGAGGAAGATGACGACGATTCGTAGATTCAGCTGCAACGATCTTCTCCGGTTCACTTCCGTCAATCTAGACCACCTCACTGAAACTGTAATCTCTTGTTTCTTCTTCTTTTGTATTCTCTGGTTCTGTTAGATTATTGTTTTCTTTGTGATGGTGAATTTGTTGATTTGGTTAGTGTTTTGTTCATGGAACAGTTCAATATGTCCTTCTACATGACGTATTTAGCGAGATGGCCTGACTATTTTCATGTTGCTGAAGGTCCTGGAAATCGAGTCATGGGTTATAGTAAGGATTTCTTCTCTTTCTCTCTTCCTTTTGGTTTTCCGTTTCTGTGAATTTTGTCCTTGATTGTTTAGGAATTTGAGTTTAATGGAGATTGTGATTTCTCTTAGTTTTGAACTTAGATTATAAAGTATATTAGTGGAAAGGCACTATTGATGGAGCTAGTTGGAATGTTAAAAAAAGGGAAGAGTGACTAAATTTAGGTAGGTAGTGGGTTTCTTAGAAGGAATCTAGATGTGGTAGAAGATATGGGAAGAATGGTTTAAGGTTTGATGGTTCTAAACATAGAATGAGTTATGAGCTATTTCAACTTTTTTACTGGTTTTGAATGGTTGTATTATAGTTATGCTTGGTTCGAGATTTATCCGGTTTTAGTACAAGATTGCTGCTGTATGAACTGTAGTCTTTGCAATGGTCTATTCTTGGGGTACTCTGTTACTTGACTGGTTCAAAATTGAAGCCTATGGAATCCATGTTTTTGCTTCCCTTTTTGTGATATAGTTTGGACAGAAACCTCATAAGCATGAACAGTGAGCATGATTGAATTTTTGTTTAGGTGAAATGTTATGGTTGGCTTTTTGAGAACCTACTGATTGTTCCTGAATGATCCCTCTTTATACAAAAATTTAGGAACTAGAGCTGTATGAAGACTACAATCATATGTAAAACATTCTTCACATGAAATTTTGTGTTTCTCTTTGTGTAGCATGTATTCATTTTAATTGCATGTGTCTAATACTTTGTATGGTTTCAGTTATGGGTAAAGTTGAAGGGCAGGGAGAATCCTGGCATGGTCATGTGACAGCAGTCACTGTCTCTCCAGAATATCGCAGGCAGCAACTTGCAAAGAAACTGATGAACCTTCTGGAAGATATCAGCGATAAGATGTAAGACATAACGAAACAATTATGCTAGAGTATGATTTTTTTGTGTATCAAGTCTTGTTCCTTATTTGTGGTTTTCTTAATGACCATGTTACTCCTGGATATTAATTGCAGTGATAAAGCCTACTTTGTGGATCTTTTTGTGAGAGCTTCTAACACACCAGCAATAAAGATGTATGAAAAGGTAAAATTTAGGATATGAAATGATTAGAAACTTCTAAATCAAACTGCCTTTCTTAATCGTCACTGTGTCCAATTTGTTTTCATGACACAATCCATTCCTCTCTTTTTTCCAGCTTGGCTACATAATATATAGGCGGGTTCTACGCTATTATTCAGGCGAGGAAGACGGCTTAGGTGAGGCTTAATCCAATCCTTTTTTATATCTCTGATGGCTTTTACTTTATCTCATTCTTTGTATCTAACTTAAAAATGGTTTGATCTCAATTATCAGATATGAGGAAAGCATTATCAAGAGATGTCGAGAAGAAATCTGTAATTCCTCTCAAAAGACCCATCACACCTGATGAATTAGAGTATGATTAAGACCCCTAATTGGATTCAAATTCGACTGTTTCAGTGAAATTTGTAACTTTCAAGACTTGGTTTGTTGTTTTTGTAATGTCAAATTTTCTACTTGCATTAGAAAAAATATACTGGTGATATTTTCCGTTTTTTACCATATAAAATAAACATATGGTTTTGAAAAAAAATTAATCGCGCCGTCTTATAAGCTTGGGATTGGGCCAAGCGAATATTTAAAGGATAAGAAAACTAATCAGAAACACAGAAGAAATCTCTCACTCTCTCTCTCTATGAGAACTCTAATTTCTCACCGGCAATGTGTGACGTCACCATTTGTAATCTCCGCCACATCTCCGCCGTTTCCTCGCCGGTTCTTTCGGTTATCTTCTTCATCTTCCTTTTCTCCTTCACGTCACAGACGTCTCTCTTCTCTCTCGATCAAAAATGAATCCACCGATCAGACTTCTCCTTCTAGACCACGAACTCTTTATCCCGGCGGTTACAAGCGTCCCGAACTCGCCGTTCCCGGTTTACTTCTCCGGTTAGACGCGGACGAAGTTATGAGCGGGAATCGGGAAGAGACTCTCGGTTTAATCGACCGTGCGTTAGCGAAATCGGTCCAGATCGTCGTGCTTGATGGTGGAGCTACTGCTGGTAAGCTTTACGAGGCGGCTTGTTTGTTGAAATCACTCGTTAAAGGTCGTGCTTATCTCTTGATCGCTGAACGTGTTGATATCGCTACCGCCGTTGGTGCGAGTGGTGTTGCTCTCTCCGATGAAGGTAAAATCAATTTTAGCTTTATGCTCTATGCTTGTAGTTATCGGATGTGATTTTTTTTTTAAATGCTATGTATAGGTCTTCCGGCGATAGTGGCGAGAAACACATTGATGAGTTCGAATCCTGAATCGGTAGTTCTTCCTTTAGTAGCTAGGATTGTGAAGGATGTTGATTCTGCTCTTAGTGCATCTAGCTCTGAGGGTGCTGATTTTCTTATACTTGGATCTGGTGAAGATAAAGAACTGAGTTTGTTGGCGGATTCTTTGTTGAAGAGTGTGAAAATACCGGTTTTCGTAGCTTGTAAAAGTGAAGGAGAAGCTAAAGAAGGATTGAAATCTGGCGCGTCTGGTTTTGTTATTTCGTTGAATGATCTGAGGTCTTCTAGGGATGTTGCTCTTCGCCAGTGTCTTGATGGAGCTTATGTTGTGAATCATGAAACACAGAATGAGAATGATAAACCATTGGTTGAGGCTAGTGACCTGCAGGAGAAAAAGAATTCTGCTGGCTTTATTAAATTAGAAGACAAACAGAAACAAATAGTGGAAATGGAGAAATCAGTGTTGGGAGAGACGATTGAAATTATCCAGAAGGCGGCTCCACTGGTGAATTTTATTTACAACATTTGGTAGTTGAAGTCAATAAACATTTGGTTCTAAACTAGATCTTCTGCTGTTATAATATGATTTAATTTGCTTCTTGGACTGTTTTCAATGACAGATGGAGGAAGTCTCCCTTCTGGTTGATGCAGTTTCCCGGATTGATGAGCCGTTTTTAATGGTTATAGTGGTAATTCTGCACTCAACTCCGTCAAATTCTGGTTCCAGGAATATGCATTGGTATTAGCTCTATATTCATGAAAAACATTATTAGTTACTTACTTTTGCCAGCTTTAGATAATTTGAGATAGATCTTGACTAAACAATTAGCATGCTTCTGTTCCTATATTGTTTTTTGATCTGCTAGTAGGGGAACTGCAGTTTTATTATCTTGACTATCTGCTCATGGGCATTGTTTTCTCACTTCCTTGTGATTTGTGATTCACAATAGATTTTGCATGGATTCTCTTCTTATCGGAATCCGTAATTTTGTTGTACCAGGGGGAATTTAACTCTGGGAAATCAACTGTTATCAATGCACTTCTTGGGAAGAGATACCTCAAAGAGGGGGTCATACCCACTACCAATGAAATCACTTTTTTATGCTACTCTGACTTGGAATCTGAAGAGCAACAACGCTGCCAAAGGCATCCAGACGGCCAATACATCTGCTATCTTCCTGCACCAATACTTAAAGATGTGAGTCATTCGAAATTCTACCATTGGAGGTCTGAATTTTTTTTTTAAGTATTTAAGAATTGATTTTTGTTGTTCTCTTTGGAGCAGATAAACATCGTTGACACACCTGGGACCAATGTGATCCTTCAAAGGCAACAACGTCTTACAGAAGAATTTGTTCCACGAGCAGATCTGCTTGTTTTCGTTCTTTCTGCTGACCGCCCTTTAACCGAAAGTGAGGTAGACATTACTGTTTTGCCTGTTATGCTAGTTGTTTATTTTTTCTCTATTTCTATCTGCCTAAGTAGCTGGTTAAATCTATTTCCATATGAAAGTAATAGGTAAAATAGTACTCTATAGACCATCAAGGTATTGTGTAGTGTTAGGGAAGTCGTCACTAGGTTGAGCGCACATCAAGGTTGTCCTGATTACCAGTGAACTGCACGAATTATCTTATCGAGTAAAGTATGTTGTATCTATGACTAGAAACAGTGTGTCGTTTTTAGACCATCTTGTGGTAAAGCTTAGGCTAAGACACATGAGCAGTGGGGTGTCCTCTGGTACAGCATTTGTGGAAATTCGTATAGCAAAGTGATTATTTGTGAAAGTTCTAACTTAATGAAAATTTGTTTTTATTATTGAGAACCCGAAAAGAATATTAAATTAAGAACAAGCGTCCCACTGTCATACCCATGTCATTTCTACCCTGTGGTAGGCTGATATATATCTTTTGGTGTTTGTCAGGTTGCTTTCCTCCGGTATACGCAGCAATGGAAAAAGAAATTTGTGTTCATACTGAATAAGTCCGACATCTACCGTGATGCTCGTGAGGTTTATCAGAAACAAAATTTATTTCCTTTTCTTGATAGTTTCTGTAATTGCTTAATATATATTGACTCGGATCAATTTTCTGGTGCAGCTTGAAGAAGCCATTTCATTTGTTAAGGAGAACACACGGAAGTTGCTTAATACAGAAAATGTAATTTTGTATCCTGTGTCCGCACGGTCTGCTCTTGAGGCAAAGCTTTCTACAGCCTCTTTGGTTGGCAGAGATGATCTAGATGTCTCAGATCCTGATTCTAATTGGAGAATCCGAAGTTTCAGTGAACTTGAGAAATTTTTTTACAGTTTCTTAGATAGCTCGACTTCTACCGGGATGGAGAGAATAAGGCTTAAATTGGAGACACCAACTGCCATTGCAGAGCGTCTCCTTTCTTCTGTGGAATCTCTTGTGAGAGAAGATTGTATAGCTGCTAGGGAAAATTTGGCTTCAGCAGACAAGATCATCAATCGCACTAAAGAAAATGCGCTTAAAATGGAATATGAGAGCATTTCTTGGAGAAGGCAGGCTTTGTCGTTGGTATGAATTCTTTTACATATATCTTTATTGAGTTTAGGTGGAAATTGGATTGTTCTAATTTGGATTTTGTCTGTATTTCTTTGTTGCCTATAATTGCAGATTGATAATGCCAGATTACAAGTTGTTGATCTAATAGAATCTACCATGCGACTATCAAGCCTCGATCTTGTGATCTCTTATGTCTTTAAAGGGGAAAACGCGGCCTCGGTAGCAGCTACATCCAAAGTTCGCGGTGAAATACTCGGTCCAACACTCTCAAACGCTCAAGTAAGCTTGTGCCTTAATTCAGTGAAAATAGTCTTAAATCTCATCTGTGGACATGTTGATCATCTACTCCAGGTCTAAGATATAGTTTCTATGCATAAATTAAATGTTGTCCACTCTTGTCTTGTTGTGACTTGATGCTGGTTACTAGTTTCTTACCCTAGGGACTCTACTTCTTGCTACTGACTTAGCTTTCTATTTGTAACCATTGCTGTTTGCCTGTTTGGACATCATGTGAGCAATTGTTTTAGTTATATTACATTTTACTGATGTGCAGGAATTACTTGGAGAATATGCTGAATGGCTACAAACAAATACAGCTCGTGAAGGGAGTCTGTCCCTGAAATCATTCGAAAGCAAATGGCCAGATTATGTCAATTCAAAAACTCAATTGGGCATGGACACATATGACTTGCTTCGTAAAACTGAAAAATTCAGCTTGAAAACAATACAAAACTTGAGTCCTGGAACCACATCAAAACGACTGGAACAAGATATTAGAGACGTGGTGAGTCTCAAGTATATTCATGTGACTAAGTTTACTAGAATCCAGTTGATTCAGGTGTCTTGATCTTTTCTCATTGATATTGATAGGACTGTTTGTTCAATCTAAACTTATGATCTGAATTCAAGTGGACGTCTTTTCAGTTTCTTATTTTCCGAGATACTTCCTTGGGTTCTTCAAGAACCAATTTTGGTGATTCTTTTTACCTTACTGAGCTCTGTTTGCCTTTTCAAGTTCTTTGTAACGGTTGGTGGGCTTGGAGCTGCGGGACTATCTGCGTCACTTCTGACCTCAGTACTGCCCTCCACACTGGAAGATCTTCTTGCCCTTGGCCTTTGCTCTGCTGGAGGGTAATTACACCTCTCTAAATTTCTCCTTTTTTCCATTGTCATGTTCCCTTGTATATTTTCTTATTGCAACCAGAGGCATAGTATATATTACGATCTGTGTTGCAGGTACGTGGCTGTAGCAAACTTCCCAAATCGTAGGCAAGCTATAATCACGAAGGTGAATAAAGTGGCTGACGCGTTGGCTCAACAGCTCGAAGATGCTATGCAAAAGGATCTTTCAGATGCGACAAATAATCTAGTAAACTTTGTGAATATCGTTGCCAAGCCTTACCGAGAAGAAGCTCAGATAAGACTTGATCGTCTTTTAGACATCCAGAAAGAAGTATCAGACAATAGGAGTAAATTACAGTTGCTACAAGTTGAAATTGATAACCTACATGTCTCACGAGACGAAATGAGACTTTAGTTGGTCCAACATAATGTTGGGTTTTCCCTTCTTGACATTAATTAGTGGGGGCAGGTGTATGTTCTTTTTCATGATCATATATATAACTAGAGTCCACATAGTATTTGTCACATGATGAAATCCACTTGATAATTTCTAGAATTACAAGAGTTACTTATTCATAACAACATAAAACAAAATAATTGTACCGATCATACCTGATGATTAAGAAGAACATCAAACATAAGTTAGTTAATTTTTCTAAGAGAAACCATGCATTACATGTTTCCTACAGGAAAGATAAGGAATATGGTGTATTCTTAACAATCGTTGAGTATATTGGTTGACTCATTTTTCTATCATTAGAATTAGAATTTTTATATTTTGCTTAATACATTCCTATGCGATCAATTCTCCATAAAGAGCATCTATACTTTGTTGTTAATGTACTAATCTTTTGACTTAGTGACTTAAATATGGGAAAAAATGCTTAGTATAGGTTTCCATGGGGAGTAATCCTCAGCATATGCTAGCTCTGATAAAGCGCATAAATTTCTGTTATAGGTAAGGATTGGTTCTAAAAGTATTTTAAATCCAGAATTGGTATAAACCTTACTTAATGCTTGATACTGGAGATTGTTTAGAATTAACGTTAGACTACCATTATATAAAAAGCTTTGTTAATAGGTTCTTTGTTAAATAGTTTTCTGATCAAAGTCATAGCTTTAACTAATGACTTGTATGCTTAGTAACCAAAGCTTTTAATTTTGTTTATAAAAATGAAAGAGAAAGAATATTAAGTATGGTCAAAAGTTAGGGAAAGAGAAAATCGTCAGTTGACATGTCATTGTGTAAGCATGAACTAGATTCCACCTTACTTTGTTGCTAAAGATCATAAAGTGAAAATAGACTAACAACATTAGGAAAAATATTACAGAAATCTCGGAATACAAAAAGAAAATATGAAAGGATCTAGCTTTGGATTGTCCTTTTCATTTGGGGACCAGAAGTGGGATGATGATACAGAGAAAGCCCGCTTTATTGTTTTTTTTTTGTTCTTGTTTCAAAGTTTCTCTTCTTCTGATTGGTTAACACAAATCTAAAAATGAAAAAAAAGGAGGAAAAATCACAGAAAAACAACGATTGGTGAATGCGAAATTCGGATGGTCAGACAGAGAAAATAAGGTACAGATTCTGGTTTATAACTTTACTTACCACTAACTCTCTTAACTCGGTTTTGTCCACATTTCATTACCAAAAACAACTTGAGTGTTTCAAAACACATGAAGTTTTGTAAAGTTTTCCTCACTTGAAATAGAAACTTCTTTTGCTACCCGTAGCTTTTAAAAGTAACTAAAATAATTGTAAAAGACATCACTAAGTTTAAGTTAATAAATCTCTATGAGTATGAAACATGCTTATTGTCTATGTTCCTTAATTGACCCTACACTTATTTCTTATTGGAGAGCCTATGAGCTACAGAGTAGCCCATCTCTTAACGAGAGCATTGATTCAAGATAGGAACATATTCCCATAAGTTTTCCATTACAGGGCGTACATATTTTTGTCATCATTCATTACATTTGAGGTGTAGATTAATCATAAGAAGGAAGCTCGGTTTTCGCGTAATGTACTTTCTTATTCTTTGTATCTTGTTACAATGTACCAACAAGAATTAGGTTACTGTCAATATATATATGATCTTGTGATGCTGCGATATCAGAAACACAATCTAGAGAATCTGGACACGAAACTGATTTCGGGTCATCGATTAACAATGCAATTGATTTGGTAAGTAGTATGTTACCACTTTTGTTTGATTCTGGACTTAATGGTACTCATTGATTTAGGAACAGAAGCAGATACCCTGTGATATTGCGCATACGGACAGAACCGAAGTGTTGATGTATCTTCATTGTACCTTGTTTTGATTCATGGTTCAGCTCATTTTGCATTACAGTTGCAAGTTGGCAGTGTAACTTAAGGTCCCAGGGTGGTGTGGACTTCAAACTCTTAGTCTTTGTGGTTTTTTTGCCATTCAATTATTTGAGTTTGGAAACTTTCATCAGCATGGGCACTTTGGTCATCTCGTTTTCCTTTCTCCTTTTTTCCATTTTTCATTTTTCCTCCCTTTTATTTTAATGAAAAAATGATGTATTATAGTATTGGTACGTATTATAATAGTATTGATACATTTTGTATTTGTCTTCTTTTTCTTATCATCCGTTTTGGTCTCAGAAATTAAATGTAACAAATAGTCATGCATTGATATTTACTCTTGTAAAAAAAACTTATATAAGAATTATGTTATTATTATTATTATTATTATTTTCATTTTCCAGTTTGAATCATGTTTTTCTAATGATATGATTAAGTTTTTTTTGTTTGAACTTTAATGAGATGATTAAGTTGTTCGATACATGATAAATTTTAATTTTATGGACAGAAATTATGGACCAGTTTATTGGATTATAAAGGTGAAGAACATTTTATTTCCAAAAAAAATTATATTAGTGTAAAAGAATATTTGCAGAACCGAATGGAACAATCTTCTGTGTATTATAAATACAGGTTTATATGCTGGAAACCATCATTTACCTGAGAATAATGTATTTGCTATAAGAATATAGACGTACAAGAATGCAAAAGAAGCTACCAATTCATGTAGAGAGAGTGATTTCAACAAGATCAAGTTACAACCACAAGTTGAGGAAGCAACTAAAAAAAAAAAGAAATATCAAGTGACTACAAGTTAGGTGAGCCTTTCCTTTAGTATATTTTCACTGAATTATTTTAATTAATTAGTATTTTTTTTTTATTCAGGATTTTTCTATTTTGAATTCCTAAGTTTTCTAAAATTAGGATATTTATCATTTAAAATTGTTAGGGATAATTAAATCGAATTATTAGATGACTTTTGTAGATTCGATCTCCGACCTAAATTAGTTAAATGAATTTTCAATTAAACCAAACTATTAATCTACCATCATTTGCAGGCCTGGGCGTTTTGGATTACGGATTGAATCTGGGTCGAGTCCTCGGGTTTTCGAATCCATGATTTTAGGACCCTTTAGGTTAATAAAAAAAAATTGGGTCGGTTCGGTTCGGGTATCCTCGGGTTCGGGTCGGTTTGGATCTATAAATAACCTATTTGGATCTGGAAATTTTCGGGTCGGATTCGGTTCCAGATTTTTAACCTAAAAATTTCAAAAAAATCCCAAAAACTATCAAAAATACCAATTTTTTTAGAAAAAATCTAAAAAGAATGGAAACAATACAACTAAATTGGTTATTTTTGTCCTAACTGAACAATAAAAANAAATTGGTTATTTTTGTCCTAACTGAACAATAAAAACCGAACTAATAAAATTAAACATAAAAACAACAAAGTAAATTGTAAGATTTACACAAACTAACAAAAATATATATGTATTTTATAAATATTTTGGGTTCTTCGGATACCCGAAATATTTTGAGTTCGGTTCGGATTTGATTTCGGGTTCTCGGGTTTAGAAATGTTGGATCCGTTTGGATATTTCTATAAAATCGGTTCGGGTAATTTCGGGTCGGGTCGATTTGGTTCTTCGGATCCGGATAATAAGTCCATGCCTAATCATTTGGTTAATCATATTATTCTTTGTTTTGGATTACGTTCTTTAAGCACAACACAACAAGAAACTTGAAATTTGAACTGCTTACACTTTAATTTTTGTAAGTACAACACAACACTACTAATCTAGTATCATCTGGTTAATTATGTCCTTTGGACTGCTTACACTTAAGTGTCATATTACCATAAGTAACTACCAAATACCACACCAACAGTATTGTGTCTCTTTTTCCATTTTTATGAAAAATCTGAAACCGCCCATCTTTGGGTTTTTGCTATCTATTACTAATTTATATTCAGAACTAGTAAAATTCAACTACTAAATTTTAAACTTCTCTTCATTTATGTTCTTGAACAGATTTAGTAACTTCTCCAAAAATAACATAGCAAGTTACTTTTACGTCTCTCCCCAAAATACATAATAACATTGTACAGTATAAAACAAAAGTTACAAAAAAAAAAAAAAATGTATAAAACAAATTTAACTTCAAGTCGAGTAAAACTATGTAGAATAATTAATCTATGTTTTGGTTTCTCAAGAAAATAAAAAAAATATGTGCAATAATAAATATACAAAATGGAAACCGTTGTCTTTATAGTGCTACCGTGTAGTAGGACGAATATGCGTTTTAAGGGCTATTGAAATTGTTTATTGTGTCTAAGTTCTATGTTTTTAGTATCATCATTTTGTTTTCTACTCTTTCAGCTTTCTACTAAGGTTATTATTATATTAGTTTTTTTGTTGTCTAATTGACATAACATAAGCTTATATTTTCCATTTTCCCAACTTCATTGGTTCGTACTTAGCTGAATACAATACTCTACGAACTTAAGGATATACGATAATTAATATCCACAAACAAGAAGTAAACATTATTGGACAATGGAGGGCGTGATAAGAGTCTTTGATGAATTTGCACTTATGTCAGGACTG
>OVAP01004788.1:0-13969 GCA_900406295.1 Aurinia saxatilis | reverse complement strand
TTCCCAAAGAATTACCCATAGCCTAGTTTTTGTTTTATTGAATTTAAAAACGCTTTTTCCAACAACTTTAATTATTAGTTCACCATTAGTCATATTTATTTAGTCCGCTTAGTAGAGTTTTAATTCTTAAATCTATAGGCAACTTATAGTCTTTGTGGATTCGATCCCTAAATACTACAGCTAATTAACTATACTCTTGCAGTTAGCTCTTATGGTAAATTTGAGCATATCAAGTATCTCCTTAATTAGCTCCGTCCACTGATCCATGCAATTTTCATACATTTCATATCTTGCCTTTATGTTCATCATCCTTGAAGCTACATACAACTTAGTGAGACCTTCAAGACAACCATCATATAGAGGATCTTGTGCTGCTTCTAATATGTCATAAAAAATTTTGGCCTCCTCATTCGGTCCTGGAACGAAATCCTGGTATATATAACCAGGATTCATGGTTCCACAAAACGCATCGTTCACCATGTCTATAAATCTATTTCCTTCTCTAGACACTTCTTCACTTCCCGTTCGCTGGCTTATATTACTACCACTACTTCCTATTCCAATATTCATTTCTTCTCCATTTTTATACCAAACATAATAACCGGGCATAAACCCTTTATTAAACAGGTGGTGGGAGATTTTACACCCGGGCCAAACTCGATCTTTATTACAACTAACACAGGGACAGTAAAATTTACCTTGATTTTTTCGTGCGAATGACTGGTTACGAGCAAACTCTATGAACTCTTCAACCCCCACTTTATAATTTTCGGAGATAGTGTTTGTATATGGATCAATTATGTTGTACATCCACGCTCTAGCTGAAAAATACTTATTGTAATCAGCCATTTTTCTTCTTTTAAAACCCTTTTTCTACTCAAAACCTCCCAAAATATCCAAACTCTTTTTTTTTCTCTTAATAATTTGCTCTCTACGGTGGGAGTGGGATGTTGTATATATATATTTTCCAACTGCTATCCAACTGCTTTCCAACCGAATTCCAACACTTTTGCAACTACAAGTGCAGTTGCATTTTGTTTGGTTCACCTACTCAACAAATAAAATGTGACCTAAACTATTTCACCAACCACCTAACCCCCAAAACTCCAACTAAAATGTCACCGAGACCATGGTTGGAATTTAGTTGCAAAATTTTGCTGCCCCAAAATCCGACTGCAAAGGTAGTCGCAAAATTTCCGTAAATTGCAATGATTTTGCAACTAGTAATTGATGGTTTGATTGTCATCGCTTTATGGTTGCGTTTTTGCGACCAATTACCAACGTTTTAAAATCCTCCAGAAAAACCAACTGAAAAGCGATTGAATTTATTACGTGTGAAAATCGTCACAAATTGGTCGCTTTTTGGTCTGATTAAAAAACCGACTGCACCTGTAGTCGCTTTTTGCAATCGTTTTTATCCTGTTTCTTGTAGTGAATAGTTGCAGATGGCTACTGGTTTACCTAAGATGTTTTTTGGATATGACACACCAAAACAAACCAAATCCGATTAAAGGATTACACACCAACAATTTTAAAGAAGAGAATCAATGCCAACACTCTAACTTTAAAAAAAAAAAGAATTTCATTTAAAACATAGATGGTTATACAAAGAAAGCCTTCTCGGTTTTAAGGAGAAAGAGGAGGCAAACAATTAAAGGTTCTTGAAACAAGAAACATTAATAAGAAGACTTGTCCAAAGACTAAACCCACTAACTAAAACACTATTGAATTCAGGCGCCTATTCATTATGTGTTGCCACCGAGAGAGTTAATAGTGAGAAGGTTGGCTCCATTTAGGTTTATACAACAAATTGGGTAGATAATATATGAACCACTTGCTTCGTTAAAAACCTTACCAACAAAACTCATTGAAAACAAAACTTTGGACAAAGGAAAAAGAGTACAAATGGTTCACATACCTATTTGTTCGCTGTCTTTAGAGCTTAAAGCAAAATCAGATTTTATTTAGACACTTCTTCATTCCAGCTCAAGTGAGTAGGTTGCATTTGCTCATTTGTGAGTAACCCACATATTGCTTCCTTAAGTCGTTTGGCCTTGGCTCGGGTCAATAGTTGGTCATATAAGATCTTCCTAAGGTTCTAGCTCATCCATTAGTTAATGCTCAGCTTCCAGTCTTTCCTTTTCCATGATCGCATCACAGTGTCTTCTCAGGGTCAGCCAAATGGATGGGAAAGTAAACAAAACCGACTGGTGTGATTACAAGCACTATCACACAACTCAACATTTATCACGCTACATTGTGAATACTTTCATTTGTATGAGAGGTATATTAGTCAACCAACAAATTGTTTATTTTATACATGATCAATCAACTATAGTAACTATCTTCCCTTACGTGGTGGTGGATGCTCGTAGACCAAATACATAAAGCATTTCCTAGAACTAGACGATGACGAAATGTGATCTTACGTAGAACGTGATTTCGCAGATTAGATGAAGGACAAGGCAGATACTAATTAATCATAATCCTAGTGTTATTGAGTATGTAGCTTCCATATACATATTAATTTCAATCAGTTGTAATTCGTTATGTAGGTGGCTAAAAAGAGGTCTCAGTGAGCTTGGCCTTTGTCGGTGCATGAGTTTGTAATGGGGCCTATTTCAAATATAAGAACTGCTAAAATGTAATGCACTCACGGATTTATTTTCCATACATCTGCGCACGGGCAACGAAGACGACTGCAACTTATTCGGTTTGAATTTATAAATCCAAATTAGGGTATAGTGTTGTGATACTAAATCTATTTTTTACAACGACCGTCGTTTATTATATATATAACAAAAAAATAGACAGTATATTATTCGATTTGGGTTTATAATCCAAATTAGACATAATATTATCATATGAAAACATCGGTTGTAACAACTATCTTTAAAAAGAAGAAAACTATAATATTTCATTTTGGGTTTAAACTTCAAACCCATAGTACAATGTTATAACATGAAAGACTTCTATAATATCAAAAAAAAAAAAAAATTGCCTCCATAAATTTTAGATGTTTCTCCATAAATTGTAGATGTTTCTCCTATTTAGCGATCATGTTTAAATAGGAAGATTTAACTGATGAACCATTTGTTCCTCTAGTAAAAGCATACAGATTTAATGATTTAGGACATAGGTATGAGATGTGGAGTCAGGATCAACCATCACTCTCTTCAGATCCGGACTCGATCACGGGTGTGATGGCGCCTAGTCTAAGTAGACTTACCACCTGCCACTAGACTAAGATCACTTCATATATATATATATTTATATTTCTTATGTTTATATTTAGAAATCTCACTAATAATATATTGAAAGATTAATTACCTTAAATATATGCTAAATTGTTAAGTTAAAACTTGTTCAAATTCCTTAATTATTGTTTTAACAAACCATATAGAATTAATTCACTCATGTACACAGTAGGGAACATACCCTAGTTATATTTATACGCATATTAAGTAAATTAATTATTATGATTATTTATTACCATCTTCTTCTTTTTAACATCTTTCATTCATTCATAGAATCATATCTAAAACTTATACATTTCAAATACATCAATTATTATCAAATATAAATCCACAGTTACATAACCAAACATCAAAAAGAACGATGAAGAAGCAAATTTCCACGATGCTTTGGATACCGAAGTCTTACTCGTCAATGGTTTATAAAACTTGTTTTTTTCCTTCTCCACAATCAATCCCAAAAGAATAAGATCTTCGTTCTTGGCTATCATCTCTTGGATGAAACTCCATAGTCGTCTAATGTCATTGATGCTACTCAAAATCATCTCTTACTTTCAATTCTTTGTGAGTATATTATGCACAGATCCCAAATTCTATGATCAAAACATAATATCATTCTTTGAAATCTATACCAAATCCCTTCTATTAATCGAGATTGTGGATATTGGGCATCATGAAAAATCAGAAGACTCTTCATGGAGATAACGGGCTCGGCTTGGATGATATCGTAATACAAACACACCCCAAAGATGAACCATGAATGAAATGCTCGTAAAGTAGATGGGAAATAGAGAGAACGATTCGCCATAAATTCAATTTATTGAGAAAGACAAACAGAAAAAACAAAAACAAATAAACAAAAGGAAAGAAAAATACAGTCGATGTCAGCCGGAGACCTCTCAGGCAAAGAAAGGCGGTTTTGTGTGTGTGAAGCTTCGTGTGTGAAGAAGAAGACGGAGTTGGGAATCACCCTTTTTAAAAATCTTTTGTTTTGTTTACCTTCTCTTATTCGAAAATAGAAGAACATGGGTTCGACGTTTTGTTCATTAACATTGATTGCATTATGGTACTATTTAATCATTCTATATAATTAGATGCTTAAGAAACTAAAAATTGTAAATATGAGAATAAATGAATATTTTTATTACGTATATAATATTCTCTAATATGATTTATTGAACCGTTTTAATGAATATAAATATTGATGCNTTTGTTCATTAACATTGATTGCATTATGGTACTATTTAATCATTCTATATAATTAGATGCTTAAGAAACTAAAAATTGTAAATATGAGAATAAATGAATATTTGTATTACGTATATAATATTCTCTAATATGATTTATTGAACCGTTTTAATGAATATAAATATTGATGCAAAAAAAAATGTATATAGTTCGTTTGTCACGGTTTGAGATGTTATACCATTTCGATTCAGTTTGTATGCATATCATACTAGTAAAAGTGCGAATTTAAAATGTTAAACATCAAATCGTTTTAATCTGTCTTTATAAAATAATTAAATATATTTTTCTAACTAAGATTCTATTATTAATAAACAATACAGAAAGTGAAATAGTATTAATACATATATCGTCTAAGTNAATATATTTTTTCTAACTAAGATTCTATTATTAATAAACAATACAGAAAGTGAAATAGTATTAATACATATATCGTCTAAGTAAACAAAACTGATTCAAGTACGAAAGAACATTCTACAAACCCTTATTACAACACTCAACATTCTGCTTCTTTCGCAAGGTCATCCTACAACCAGCTCAGACAACCCCTAGAAATGTATTTGATTTCTTTGTATCACACTCTTCGCAATCGCATACGCTCTCTTTGTTAGCTAAAGGGTACTAAATTTATTATTAATTTAGTGGCTGAGTCTCACTTACTTTTTTCTAAAATTTCTATGTACAATGGTGAGACTCTTTGGGTTTCTAAAAAATAACTTGTAAACTCAGGCCAAGTACTTTGTGTTACAACTCCAGAACTATGACTAAGACTAGTTTTAATCCACGACTTAACCTAATAACGGAGAAAGGATCAGGCTAGAAAGGAACAATAGTCAAACCTATAGTCCTAATTCGCAGGCCTTTTCTGCAACCAAGGTAGCANAACTCCAGAACTATGACTAAGACTAGTTTTAATCCACGACTTAACCTAATAATGGAGAAAGGATCAGGCTAGAAAGGAACAATAGTCAAACCTATAGTCCTAATTCGCAGGCCTTTTCTGCAACCAAGGTAGCACCAAGCATAACACAAGGATTTGAGGTAAACAGAACAAAATTTGAACCCCGAGTTGTTTACCAAATTCTTATGATACATATCAAGAAGCAAACAGAAAATATTCTCCGGTATGGATCCCAACAAAAACATAACAAAATAAAAAAGCTCATTCTCATATGTGCGTAGCCTTTATGGGATTTTCAGTAATCAAAAGCACAAAGGCAAAACATCCAAGTAGTCACTTTCAGTGCCAATGGTATTAATCTACGTGTGCAAAATTTTTAAACTGAACCACATTTGATGGAAATACTCACATTTATAGCTCCACCTCCAGGAACAACGGTGAGTCTTTCACAGCTCTTCTCGTAGTCGTAATGACATCATGTAAACTCCCCTCAGCTTCTCAATGAACTGCCATTAATGTAACCTAGTCAGCTCCACCACGGAGGAGAATGGTTGCTACACGTCCTGAAGGGTAGTTGAATATGTTAAACCTCTCCCCACCAACTTGTTTTTCCTCGAATATTTCAACAAGTTCCAAGAACCAAACTCGGGTTAAAAGGAACATAACCAAGAAGTCAATAAAAACTTGTACGCATATTCAATAGCAAGCAAAGATGATAGAACTTTCACTAGCCTCATATATTATGTTGTTAACAGTTGCGTACAGAACCTTTCTAGATAAAAAAAAAGAATCCAAGCAGAAGATACAAAGAGAAACATTTTCAATAGTTTGGTAAGACTCTTGATGCAGATAAAATTACATCCTAATATAGGAAAAACACTCTCAAGTCCCAGCTCATACATTTTTTTGCATAAACACAATATCATGATTCGTATAACACACCTTCCAGGCAGTAGAACGAATCCCAGAAGAATCATACAAACTTTGTAAAGCAAGACTTCTCAATTCATTCGTATCAATCACCTTCTTAGATAACTAATAAAACCAAATCAACAAGAAAAAGTTCAGAATCTAAGCAGCTAGACCATAATACGATGTGATGTTAAACACAAAGGAAAATAATATTGACCTCAACTGTGACATGAGCATGGCGAGAAAAATCAAGGACCAACGGAGATTTGACGACGACGGCGACGGAGCAGAAGAAGCGGTTGAAGAAGGAGGAAGAGCATAATTAAGCCGAGAAGGAACGAAATCGATTTTTCCTCATCAATATTCAACAAGAAATCGAATGATTTGAAGAATTAGAGGTTTGATCAGAGGTTACAAAAAGTGATCCGGAGATGATTGTGATCGAGATTTGATAGGAAATTTTTTAATAAGATGATTTTGATCAGAGATCACAAATATCTTCCCACCATGGTTGATCGAGAGAAGAATACAGAGAAACAGAACAAAAGCAAAAAAAGAAAAATAAAATGTGTGGAAATTGTCTCAAAGAGTTCAGTGGACTGAGACGGTCTCAAAACAAATTTGATTATAAAAAATTTTTTTTTANAGGAAATTTTTTAATAAGATGATTTTGATCAGAGATCACAAATATCTTCCCACCATGGTTGATCGAGAGAAGAATACAGAGAAACAGAACAAAAGCAAAAAAAGAAAAATAAAATGTGTGGAAATTGTCTCAAAGAGTTCAGTGGACTGAGACGGTCTCAAAACAAATTTGATTATAAAAAATTTTTTTTTATTTTTTTTTTCTTTTATTCTCATAAGACTTTCATAGTCTCACCGTTGTACATGCTCTAATATATTACACTCCAATGGTTATGCATGTAGTTGGTGCATTCACAGGGCAGCTTATCAGTTAACATCTCCGTAGATGGTCATGCATGTTGTTTATGAAGTGCATTTACAATCAATCTAGTATTTACAATAGTTGTTTAAAAAAAAAAAAAAATCTAGTAGTCACAATAATTAAATACAATTAAAATAAAATTTTAAATTAAATATTTAATTTTGTAATTGAATTCGTAATTTATTTATAAATTATTAATTTATTATAAACCACTAAAAGTAAAATAAGAAAAAGCAAGAGGAGACAAAAGCTGTCTTTACAAATTCTGAAGTCAACTGGTAAGGGAATTACAAAAATAAAAGAAAACTAATTTTCTCCTGAACTCTTTTTGTCTTTTTGTGTTTGTTTTCATCTTTCGAGGTCTTTCTTTGATTTTATTTTCTTTTATTCGAGGTCTTTCTTTTATAATCATCTATTTTTCGTTTAAACTTTACTCAAAGTCGACATATGTCATTTACCACTAATCGACTTTTCTCAGACTCAGTTAAAAAATAAAAAAAAATTGCTAAAACAATATACCTTTAGAGATAAAATGATCATTCAACCAGACGAAGAAACGAAATACATGAGTACTACGACTTAGTTACCCTAAGTTCTTTTAACCCTTAAAAACAAAAAACACACAGTGGACTGGTATAAGAACAACAAGGACAATATTTTAATAATCATGATAGCAGTAACGATGAAACATTCCACCATTTCCGTTGTGCATCATCTTAGTCGTACTCTCATCATCAGCCAAACCTAGCTCTCCAAATCCGTTGCCCTCAACGTTGACACGAACATCTGTCTGAAAACCGGTCTCCCGCATCGTCGGTGAAACACCAACCAACCGAGTGTTAGTCGTTGGAGCTTGTTGTTGAGGGATAGGTTTCGGTAAGAAGCCTTGGACAATTTCATGAAGAAGACCTGAACTAGCTGGTTCTGGTTCCAAGATTGAGATCATGCTCTCGTTGTCAATGGCACTTGACCTCTTTGCTTTAGGCGAGAGATCTTCGGAAACATCGTTAAAATTGCCGGTGAAAGACTCGTAAAGTACGCCGTTTACGTTAGGGAGATGACAAGGCGGGTACGAGAAGGGACAAAGGGGGTAGTGAGAGTTTAAAAGAAGCATGTTCATCGGAGGAGGAGAGAAAAGACCGTCGTGATGATAGGCGTCAGGAGACGGCATTGGGTAGACAAAGTTGGTTCGTGCTTTAAGACCACGCATGGCTCGGGCGGCACAGTCGTAAGCCCAAGCTGCTTCCTCCGCCGTATCAAATGTTCCGAGCCATCGCCTCTCCTTAGACAATGGGTCACGTATTTCAGCAGCATAACGACCCCATGGTCTGCGCCGAACACCTCGGTATCTTATTGTTGAGCCGCCGGAGGCAGGGGCGGCAGCAGAAAGTCTTGAAGACTTTCTCTTAAGGGAATGGTTGTTGCTCTCTCTCTGCTCCGCACCTTCAAGTCTCATGATTGCTTCTTCCATGGTTTTTCTGAGAATAGTTTTTTTGTGTGTAGAGCTAAAAAAATATTGATGCATTTGAATGTGATTACATATTTATAGAATACATCATTTCATAATGTTTATTGGTTTGACGTCTTTTCTTACTTATGACTCTCCGACAGATGCAGAAAGTAAAATACGTTTACCGAAGTTCATGCTCCACGTTCGGACTTTTATGTCTCTCCTTTTTCCTACGGTAATAACTTGCATGTCTTTTTGGTATGTAGCATTTACTGTAATTATTATATACTCTTTTTATCTTAACCCTTAAACCTTTCTTTATTATTGTCAGAGTACATGTATACACCCTTATCGATGCTGAATTTATATTTCTCGTTTTATTCTTTTGTTTTTAGTCAAAGTTATTAACTTTTTTCTGATAAAAAGGTATGAACCGTTGGAGAATTTTAAAAACATGATGTGTGTTTCTCAAGAGTATCGTTGTTGATCTTGATCATGTCAATTTCTAATTATACCACAAGAAATTGGGTAAATTGATAAAATTATCCTTAATTAAATAGTAAGCATACATGTAAAAAGAAAATAGAAATGGGCTTTATGTTGTTGCTAAAAAAAGAAAAAGAAAAAAAATAGAAATGGGTGCATCTTAAGAGAAGTTAGAGGAGCTTTTGAATTATAAATGTTCATATAAGGGGGAGAATGGAGTTAGAAAGAGAGGTATAACCCGCTTCGGTTGACCATAGATCCATCCTAATCCCAAAGTTCTAACTGAATTTTTCCACGAACTATTTACCTGATAATATGTAGCTGTCGTACCAGAGTCCCCATCGCAGATCTCTGGTTGTTCAGAGGGTTCGAGAAGTTGAGACCCTTGCCATGTCGCGCACTCCCAATTCGCTAACTGTAGGATTTTTGTTGTATCAAATTCCGCGCCACGGAAAAAGTTATTATTTCTAGATTTTCAGATAAACCATAGAATCCATGGAAATCTGCCTTTATTATCCGGCTCAGTTGCATCATTGTCGATGTGTTCTGTGAGCCGCCAAAATAAATAATCCATATTTGCATAGATCAAGGCACTCGAAAACATGTTACCATTCATTGGATATTTAGCCAACTCCGAAATCTTAATAGCCCACATGAATTCAAATAAGCTTGTCTCATCTATCTGGCCACATCGTGGACAATTCAACTCTCAATTCAATAATACTTTGTTTTTCACTTGTTGTTATTAGGAAGTGTAAAATTAATTTTAAAATATTTTATGTAAATGATTATTAAAATATATAAGATGTAAAAAATAAAAATAAAAAAATGGAGAAAATACAGTAGTTGCTCATACGTTTCCATTAGAAAAACTACAAAACTTTGGTTAAAAAAAATATAAAGCATATATATAACATATTCTCAATTAATAGATCATAAGGGTTATTTGATATTACCATNTCTCATCTATCTGGCCACATAGGTGAAAATAATAATTTTTAGCTAAGATTATTAGGTTTTTGGTATGTGATAGAGGAAAAAATGACAAATATCACTTCTAAGTGATCAAGTGACAACTTTCCAAAGCTGTTTTGTAAAAGGTATCCTAAAATGTTATAAAATATATATATATATATATATATATATATAATATTTATATATGAAGATAGAACATTAAAACTAACGTCGACGTAAGTTTCTACTTAGATTTTCTAATCTCCGGTGGAGATTGATTCGTTCTCCAAGAAAACTAACTTCACTCTAGAAGCATATACTAACAATGATGGGGCAGTTTGTAGAGAAACAAAGAGGTCTATAAGAGGATTATGTACCTTCTTTGTGGACAATATCATCTCATGGTCAACTAAAAAGCAGCAAACAATATCAAGACAATAGCGTCTGTCTACTTCACAACTAATAATGTTTTGCATAAAAGAACAAAACATATAGATGTAGACTACCATTATGTTCGATAAAATTTTGCATTAAGGGCTCAGGTTGTCAACAATGTACCATCCTCGGCTCAATTTCCTGACATATTTACAAAGCTTTTGCCACTGAAGCTTTCACTCATCTACACACCAAATTACTAGTTTCAAGACCTACACAGAGTTTGAGGAGGGTGTTAGTTATAACAAGGAGACACATGAGTCAAATACAAGCAAATGATCTAATTTAGTATAGACTCTCGGTCAAAAAAATAATCCCATAAAACGGCATAAGGATATATATTTTGTGGGCAAACAGGCTGGAATTTTTTTAAAAATACTGTTTTGGACTCAGTGAAGCAGGAAGACAAAACACATGACATGGGAATCTTGTCTACAACGGTCAAAAGAACGAGGGAAAATTCTCATGAATATTCTTAAAATGAAAGGTGAAAAACAAGAGACTAAGTATTGTATTGATAGGAAAAAAAACTGTAACCAAACTTTAAAAAATTAGTTTCATATGCTGGCTTAGAAATCTTTTTGCCTTTTCTCCTCCATTACCAATTTTTACAAAAGAAAAAAATTAAGCATTATCACACAAAAGAACTTCAAACTGGGTGAAGAAATTCCATAAAATTGAGAAGAAGAGTAAGAAAATAAACGTAATTAAAAAATCAGAATTAAACGAGAACTTGTGGAAGCCCTTTAGCATATTGGTTACGGGTTTAAAGGTTTCTACACCAGGTGTGGGGTTCGAACCTCAGAGAATACTATCTGTGTAGATTAAGGGATGCATGGTCTTGGACTTGACAAAGATCCAGAGTGATGCATGAAGATTAAGAAAACATGAGCTTGGACTTGACGAAGATCCAAAGTGATGCAGACAGATTTATTATCCATGCTGCGGGGAGAGCTGCACGGTGGAGATGTTCGTAAAGCAGTTCATTCTTTCTTTCCTTTTTCTAACGTCTATATTATTGAAATTTAAGAACTGTTTACCGAAGTTGGGATTACAAAGTAAAAATACAGAACTTTCAAAGAACAAATTATTACATAAGTATATATATATATATATATATGCCATATAATGAGGATGATAACAACGAAAAAGTGAATATGACGATGCTTTACCGAATAAAGCCTTACTCGCTAACGGATTATAAACTCCGTTATTTTCCTTCTTCGTATTTGATCTTCCTCTAATGTGTGTGATTTTGTCTAGCATATCTTGGCTAAAAATTTGATTTGCACACTCCATGAAAAAAACATATTGCTTTTGACATAGGTTCTGAAAAATTGACAATCCGATACTAACACTTCCGTATCGGAGTCATGTGATCTTCATTTATTGTTACCATCCATGCGATAACCCTCCCATATCTTCGAAGCAATTCTTTAATCATCAACTGCCAATGTTGTATCACCTTGACCAAATCCATTTTAGGAGATAAAAATATTTCTTGGATTTAAACACAATATATTGATTCTTTCAAGATAAAGAACTTCGGGGCTGCAGAGTCTCGATGACTATACAAACATTGTCACACATTAAATACAACAAAGGGGATAAAAAAATTGAACCGGTGTCTCTTTTGTAGTGATGGGCATGGTGGTTTCCATGGCGGTTGTTTTCAAAGAAACGCACTTAAAATTCGTTTGAAAATCAAGTAAACCAAACCTTATGAACCCCAGTTGTAAGGCAAATTAGCCACAACGAAACACATTAATTGTATGGGGAAGGACAATAGGACACACCAAGATGTGGTTATGTGGGTAAAGGCAAAACAAAGAAGGTTTGTAAATTGGAATTTGGAGGAGGAATTGACTTGCATCATAAGAGGACTCGGTCTTGCTCGTGGGAATAACCGTCGAGGAAGATGGACCACGAAAGAACCATCCACTCTCGCCGTCAGAATAACCAAGGACCATTACAAAAAAGGTAAAAAAAAAACTGTTTAAGAACGGTCCAGAAATTAGATCGAAATGGAGTGAATCCACTATACAGTATAATTTTCCGGTTTAAGTCGGTTGAACTTATGACGATATTAATCTCTTACCGAGACCATTTCTCTTTCTCCGTTGCTCTCGCCTGAAGGTTTTGTGATCGGAGCAATCTGAATCCGAAGCTCGTTTTCGTATAATTCGATTTCTGGTTCGTTTCTCTCTTACCTATAACGCATCTAGGGTTTTTAATACTGAGATCTGTGGTTGGTAATTGGTTTTTGTGTGTGGATCTGATTGGCGAACAATAGTCGGGATATGGCTCCGGTGGGTCCCCGATCCGGTGATGCGATCTTCTCCAGCATCGATCGTGTGGTAAGTTGAGCTTTGCAACAATCCATTTGGAAGTTCATTGCTAATGTGTTGATTTGTAGAATGCGGAGTTGTTCACTCTGACGTATGGTGCAATCGTGCGTCAACTGCTTACTGATCTGGAAGAGGTCGAAGAAGTCAACAAACAGCTCGATCAAATGTATTCTTCTTGTACCAACAATGGACTTTTTGGTTTTCTACAACTTTTAATCACCTGCCTTTCTTCTGCAGGGGTTACAACATTGGAATCCGTCTTATTGATGAGTTTCTAGCCAAATCTGGTGTTTCCAGATGCGTTGATTTCAAGGAAACTGCTGAAATGATTGCCAAGGTTTGCCACTTACTCGTTTACTATCAGAGAAAGAGATAGTAACAGGCTTTGCCTTGTTATATAGGTGGGTTTCAAGATGTTCTTGGGGGTCACTGCATCAGTCACAAGCTGGGATGCAGATGGCACGTGCTGCACTATAGTCTTGGAGGACAATCCCCTCGTTGATTTCGTTGAGCTTCCCGATACTTGCCAAGGTCTTTACTACTGCAATGTCTTAAGTGGAGTCATTAGAAGAGCCTTGGAAATGGTTAGTCTCCTTTTACATCCCACTTCTTTGGAAATGAATAGAAACTTGTCGTACTACTCCAGTATGAATTGCACAACTTGCTTCGCCTCACTGCTTATCTTCTTTCAGGTCTCGATGAAGACACAAGTGACTTGGACGCGTGATGTTCTCCGAGGGGATGATGCTTATGAGTTGCAGGTGAAGCTACTCAAACAAGTCTCTGAGGAGTATCCTTACAAGGATGATGAATAAATGTTTCCCTCATCTACAAAGAGAAACTAATTACTATTTGTTCTCTTTCCCAGTCTGTATTCTTAGATTTATCTTCTTTTTCATGACGAGCTATGCAACTAAAAACTGCTTTATTTTTGGTACAAACCGTTGAATCCATTTCTTTATGTGAGAAGCGTTAACTATATAAATGTAACCCATAATACATTACGAATTCCACCGAGGTCGGAGTGTAGAGTGGACT
>OVAP01004787.1:0-13971 GCA_900406295.1 Aurinia saxatilis | reverse complement strand
GTGGTTAGCGAAAGGTTTTGAACGCTAGACACAAAACGTCTTGTTCAATCTCCTTCATCTGCTGCCACCACACGGAGGCGTGTCCTCAAAATCGATTCTCCAGCTTTACTCGCATATCTTCAGGAACTTCTTTGAAATCCAACAATTCATCTGTGGTGTTGATCCAATCTAGAAGTTCATCGGGTTAAAGGCCACCCATAAACTCAGGTAGGTCGAGTTTGATCCCCGACTCCCACCGTCGATTCTCAAGCCTTTGTCCCACGCGGAGGTCTTGAGCATGATCATGACGTGGTCCGTTGTGCTGTTGTGCGAACGGGTTTACTGTGGAGATATCATCTTCGTCGCTTTCTCCTTCCTCAAAAATTAGTCCGTCATGAGGGGGCTGCACATTATCAGGAAGTTGCTCATGTACTTGCATCATCGTGCGAACTACTGCTGCCCATTGAAACGAAGCCATGATTTCATGAAACTGTTCATTGTGATCAATGAGTTGCTTTTGGAGATTCTTCTTCGGCGGCATGGCTAGGATTGTTCGGCTCTGATACCAACTAGTGTAGCGGTAAATACGATTGAAGTCTTGAGTATCAGTGGATCAAAAGAATTCTACCGTAGCTTGGTTCAAGCTCCTTGATTATCAATGGATTCTCAAGAAAAGACTTTGTAGAGAAAGCTTCTCTGTTTTATAAATTCAATACGCAAAAACCGAGTTCTATAAAGAAGATTACATAGCTAATATATAGGCTAAACACCGCCGACTATGATGTAATAAAACCCTAATGATTAAAGGGAAGACAATCACGAGAAGAAAAGGAAATAAAACAAAACTCCCAAAACAGAGTTCTTGTGTGACAAGTTACTGGTTACAAGATGTGGCTACATCAAGTATGGACAAGACAGGACGACTGCAAACTACGGCATATGTGTTCGAGGCCAAATCTGATGCGTTTGATGAAGATGATTTCTATGAGAATGTACTAGATATCATACAACTGAGATACTAAGGACTTCTGGGTTTGAAGATCACCCTTTTCAAATGTCAATGGTTTGATCCCATGATTGGGAAAGGAACACGGTTGAGGGAGGGGGGAATTGTATATACGTACTCGCAACGGGAAAATATCACAAATATGAGTCTTTTATACTTGGTACGTGGTGTTTTCAATTACTTAATTTAGTAGTTTCAAACTTATATCGTATATATTAAACTTTAATAGAAGATTTAGTTTTACGAGCTTCCCAGGCGGATCAAGTTTCTTACATATCGCACCCAACAACGAGGGCATTGAGAAGCGCGCGGCTAAATGTTGTGAAAATCAATCCTAGGGGAAATATTGCGGGGCAATACGAAGGAAAAGGAAAAGAATTAATTCTCCTATAACAAGAGAATGACGAGAATGTTACACCCGACAAAGATATCCCAGTTAATTTTTTGGTTGATTCCACAAATCCCCTCGACTATTTAGATACGGAGGTCAGAGACGCTGAACCTGATGATGAATTTCAATGTAATCTCTCAACTTCCGAAGAAGAAGAAGGCGAGGAGGGTGAAGAAGAAGAAGACGAATAATGTATTTTGGTACTGAATTTTTAAACGAAGATCGTATTGCATGTATTCTTATATTTTTCCAATCATATTTATAAATGTAGAACACTTTTTTCAAAGTTGTAATGAAAATTTCACTTATGATGTACCATATGAAAATAATTTTTTCAAATTTCTAGTGAAAAGTACGCTATGATTTCCAACCACAGACAAAATAATGCCACTGAAAAGCGACTGCCATAAGAGAATCTCACTGTTTTCCAACTGCAAAATATAAATGTAATGTATTTTAATTTTCTTATGCAACATACATTAATGATCATTAATATTATTGTTTTTCATACCATTTCAAGTCATTTGAAGTGTAGAAAATCGTATGTTGTACATTCAATAATTTTTTTCTCAAAATATCACCAAGGCAGTAAAATCTCACTGATTTCCAATCACTGCCAAAATAATGCCACTAAAAAGCGACTGTCAGAATTGAATCCCACTACTTCCAACTGCAAAATGTAAATGTAATGTATTTTAATTTCTTATGCAAAATACACAAGTGATCATTCGTATTATTGGTTTTCATACCATTTCAAATCATTTGAAGTGTAGAAAATTTTATGTTATACATTCAATAAATTTTTTGCTCAAAATATCACCAAGGCAGTAAAATCATACTGATTTCCAACCACAACCAAAATAATGCTATTGAAAAGCGATTGTAAAAAGAGAATCCCACTACTTTCCAACTGCAAAATGTAAATGTAATGTATTTTAATTTTCTTATGCAAAATACACTAATGATCGTTCATATTATTGTTTTTCATACCATTTCAAGTCATTTGAAGTATAGAAAATCGTATATTATACACTCAATAATTTTTTGTTCAAAATATCACCAAGGCAGTAAAATCCTACTAATTTCCAACCACAGCCAAAATAATGTCACTAAAAAGCGACTGCCAGAAGAGAATCCCACTACTTTCCAACTGCAAAATTTAAATGTAATATATTTTAATTTTTTAATGCAAAATACACTAATGATATTTCATATTATTGTTTTTCATACCATTTCAAGTCATTTGAAGTGTAGAAAATCGTATGTTATACATTCAATAATATTTTTCTTAAAATACCACCAAGGCAGTAAAGTCCTACTGATTTCCAACCACAACCAAAATAATGCTACTGAAAAGCGACTACCAGAAGAGAATCCCACTACGAAGCGACTGCCAGAATATAAAGTAACTGATTTCAAACTACTTGATTATTGTATCGTCAAACTTTGTTACCGATATGAATCCCCCTTTCCATGATTACTTACTTATCGATGTTAATGCATAATCACCTAACATAAGAGTTTTCAATGATTTTAGTTTTTTTTTCTACTTGATTGCTATCATAAAAATTATCTCTTAAAGTATATGTAATCCGTTTATATAAACTTATACGTAAATGTTAAGTTTACAATAAGTATAATGAAAATTCGTATTTTTTATCTTTCTACATAACATCACGTAAGATAATTGTGTGTATGACTACTAGTATGAAATGTAGCTTTTGGAATAATGAAAAAACATATAAATGTATTGGTTTAGGGTATAAGACCCACTGGTTTCCAACTGCTATGCCACTAGTTTCCAACTACTTTGTGACTACCAGTATAAAAACCGACTGATTTGTGACTACATTTACATTTTGAGTTTAGGGTTTATAACCAACTTTATATTAGTTGGCTTTTAGTCGGTTTTTGTTTTTGGTTTACCCGATATCAATTTCTCATTATTTACCGCCTAATATACCAAATTATTTCCCCAATTTTGGTTTTGCCACCCCATTTATTTCTTTCCCACTACATTGCGACTGATTAAAGCCACTAAAAAGCGACTGTATTATGTAGTCGGTTTTGTTTTGTCTGAATAAAACCCAAAAATCCAATCGAGAATCTTATTAGCAACCCTAATTTCGTTTTCTCTTCTCCGCCTCCGACCCTTTCTCCTCGGCCTCCGATCCTTCTCCTCCACCTCCGGCCATTTCTCTTCCTTAACTATATCCTCCCTTCACTGTCTGTCTTTCCTCCATCCTAATCCTCAATCTTCGAACCCTAATCACTGTCTCACCCAAACCCTAATCCGATTTACCCTCAATCTTATACCTCCAATCAAGCATGGCCCGTGGTCGTGGTGGATCTAATAATAATCGGAAGAGAGACGATGATGGGAATCTTATGACGCCATCCTCTTCCGCCGCTGGGTCTGAATCCACCGCGAGAACCTCTAATCTTCTGCCTTCTCGCAGCTACATCCCCCAGCAGTACTATGTCACTCCACCGACATGAGTAGCTCCGAGTACCAATCCACCGGCTTCTCAAACGTCCGACGTCTTCTCAAAGGCAAGTACCGGATTATTCTCCCCCGTCTGTCTCTCAACCTCCCACACTCCAGCCTCCATGAATACAGTCTCAACCTTCTCAGGGAAACAAAAATCCCCAACCCCAACAACATAGCCACGAGGCTTCGGCCAATGATCAGCCACTTCAACAGCAAGGTCAAGAAGTTCAGTTGTCATTGAATGAATTGGTAATGATGAGAGGCCGAGATCAATTGTTCCCGAGACTCTCACCAGTTCACGGCGAAGGGTTATGGTAAGTCTAGGCATTTAGGGTTTGATGTTAATATTTTACTCATGCTTATTCAGTTTTTAATCCCTGCCTTCTCTGTATGTGCAAGGTTTGGTCGTAACAACAAAATCATAACGAAGAAAGTGTCAAAGATTCTTAAGGCAAAGTTCGACGGTCCATACTATAGTTGGAATGTAACTCCAACTGATATCCAAGAACGATACTTCATTCAGCTTGTTGTAAGTTTTCCTTTCCTTGTCTCTTCATTTAGGTAGTTTACGAATAGTTAATGGTTGTTTACGGTTGTTATAGCTTTGAGGTTTTAGGTTTCTTCTTAAGGCTCCAGATGGTGACCATTAAAAGGGAAAAAAATGAAGAGGAATATTGAATTCCTCTCCATTCCTTGAAACTAACACCATTTGTAAGGAAAAAGAATGAAAAAGAATATTGAGTTCCTCTCAGTTCCTTAAAACTTACACCATTTGTAAGGAACTTTTTATTATTATTATTCCTCTTCGTTCCTCTTCATTCCTCCTCCTGCAGAGAATTAGTGAACAAAAATATTCCCAATCAAATTCGAGGAGGAACAAGAGGAACCATTTTTTCTTTTACAATTCTATTTCATTCCTTAAATTTTGTTCCTTTTCATTCCTCTCATTCTTATTCCTCATCATTCCTTTTGTTCCCATAATGGTCACCATTTGAAGCCAAAGTGTGTTGCATTAGATTATGTTTACAGATTCTGTAGCATCTACTGTACTATTCTTCTTTGGTCTAAGGTTTCCTTTCCTTCTCTGGTTCATTTAGGTAGTTTACCAATTGTTTGTGGTTGTTTAAATTCTGTCATATGAGTATGTTTACGGTTCTTATAGCTTATATGTTTTACGTTTTTTTTAAATGTTTGATTGCAAGTTATCTACTGCTTGTGTAACATCTAATGTACTGTTAATTTTTTGGCCTAGAACTACTTCACTTGGGATCCTATGCTGACTGAGACGGTGCGAGAGGAGTTTGATAAGGTATGTTACAGGTGCCTCAAAGATTTGGTCGATTACAGGCGCCTCAAAGGGTTGGTCAGCTACGCGAGGACTCATCGAGAGAAAACAAAGCCTCGATGGATCGGTCAGGACCTCAGGAAGCTTATGAATGACTACTGGGACACTGATGAAGCCATGGAGAATAGCAAGACCACATCAGCTCTCTTAAGTCCAAGAGGGATGGACTTGGTGTGCACAAACATGTCGCTGGCCCCCGTTCTTTTGCTGAGATTGAGGAAGACATGGTAACTCTCTGTTTCTCCTTCTACTTCATTTTTCATTCTAGCTTTCTGGTTATATTTTTACTTTTGCTCTCACGTTTATCTCTGTTTTGGTCCCTCTTTTGGTTTTTATTCCCTTGTTTGGTTTCAATTATCCGATTTGGCTGATTTTTTAATGCTTTGGTTTCAATTACCTGTTTTGCTTACTCATGTTATGTTCTATTACGTTTTTGCTGGAGCGTGAACTTCAGAGACCTGTCTCCATTGGAGAGGTTTTATAGCATTTTTCTACAAGCAGTCGCTTTTAGTTGCAATACAGTTTACCAACGTTTTTTTTACTACAACGCCCTATGTAATATAGTTGGAAATAAAGAGCGACTGCTTTTTTACCACTGTTATCCAACTAAACATATCTTATACCGTATTTCTACTTGTAGTCGCTTTTCAGTCTCTTATAGATTTTCCAACTTTTAAAAGACTACTGAAACCGTTGTAATGTAGTCGACACATAAAACGGACTGTTTTCCAACCAGTTTATACGACCACAAACCAACTAAGAAGGTAGTCGGATAAGTTTTTCCACTACCAGAGGTAGTCGGATTATCGACGCAATAAATCCAACTGCTTTATGTCGTCGTAAAAGGGTCACAAATTTCCGACGTTTTTGCGACTGCGAAGTTTTCCAACGCTTCAAATGCGACTAACTGATGTAGTCTCTTTTTAGTTGGAAATACAGTTTTTTGCGACTGATTTCCAACTATTTCTGCAGTGGCAATGAGCCGGTTTTCTTGTAGTGAAAAGTTATAAAATTTTAACTTTTAATTAAAGTTTAGTTTCTTATTCGATTTTGATACATATGCTTCTTGTTTTTAAATGGATTCTCCACCATCCAAAAATACAGAGCAAAATGATAGATTTGTAAATGAATTTAGAAGATAATCAAAGCATTCGTTGACACATAAAAGTAGACGAAAAGGGATTATACAATAAGTGGACTTGCGTTTAAACCTCCTAAATCAAAGAATACACCCAACAAAAAGTAACTTGCATGATCACATTTCACTAGAAGGATGATCTAGACAAATGCACATGTTAGTACTGCTAAAGGGTCCTATCATGTCCAAAAGAGTCAGGCACTTCAACTCTCACGACTCAACATGTTATCAATTAAGATGGATAAGTAATGGCAGCCAAAAGTTCTGAATTTATTTTTAGAGAAGCATCAAATTAGATGTTTGTGATAGGGTAATTTCCGCTGTCTTTCATTGAAAGAATGATTTGGAAGCACTTTTGCAATAAGGTGTTATGTCTTCTTTTTCTTTCTATGTATATCTCTGAAATTGGCATTTAATTCTTTTAAGTCTTAACTATTTCTCTTTTAAAGGTAAAAGTGTGAAAGACTCATTTAAGAAAGACTACCACTAGAGACATAGTGAGGATTTATGACAAAAAGAAAGAAGAGCTGAAGAACATGATATCAAGTATCAAACGTAGTTTCTCTTAAAACGAATATTTGGGTTTCTGAACCACATGTAAGCATTTTGTTTTCTACTTAATTGGTTGGTAATTATTTTTTCTATTAAGCGATTGTTAATTGTTTCACTTTACATTGTCAACAAGTGCAAGTTATATGGTAATTACATGTCATTTTATTGATGCAAATTAAAGGTTACAAAAACAAATTATTGGCATCAAATACATCTCGAATCACAAAGGTCCATACTATTTCTAAAGTTTTGATAGATGTGCTATCTGAATGGGGATTAAATTTTTTTTTTTCTTTTGTATTACGGTGGATAATGCAGCTGCTAATACTTCAGCATTAAATAGGTTTCACACTGAGTTTAGAAAAAAAATTTGTGATGCTTTTGTATTATATGTGAGTTATATGCATATGAGATGTTGTGCTCGTTTTACTAATTTGGGTTGCAAAAGAAGGTTAGTTTGATTTACGGGATAATGTGGCTGCCATACATAATGGAATTATGTATAGTTAAAGCATCTACTAATATGTTGAAGGATTTTTAGTTAAAATTAGATGGAGTAAGGTTAACACATAGAAATTAGATGGAATTATTTGTTTTAATTTAATTTGCTGAACCAAATTTAAGTGTGATTGGATTATTTTTTTGCGTGGAAGTTTGCCTATAGATGTGAAGACTAGGTGGAACTCCACATTCCTGATATTATCTAGAGCAATTCAGTTTAGGTTAATTTTTTATAAGATGGAACTAGAAGATAATTTGTACAATGATTAATTCCTAGAACATGAGAATGAGACTAAGAGAATTGGACATATGCTATTAGTGATTATAATGCAGTGAAAATGTTAGTAAAATTCTTGGTCATATTTAACAATAGCACTTTGAATGTTTTTTCTTCAACAATAGCTTCCTATAAATTCTATGGTGAGATTTTGATCATGAAGATAAATTTTGTATACAATGTCTAATAGTTATATAATTGAAAATAAAACATAATGAGATGTTCAAAGGATTCATAAGTATTGTGATGGGATAAATAACGTTAACAAAACGTTAGTCGTAGCTTTTGTATCTGATCCTAGGCAGAAGTTGAAATTTGCTAAGCTGTGTTTTGATAAGTTGGATGGGAAAGAATGAGAAGAATCATGTTTTATCATAAATGGCAAAGGAAATACTTGCAATACAAGTGTCATATCTTGCATCAGAAAATACTTTTAGCACAAGTGGTAGGTCTTAGATCCTTTCAGGAACTGTCTAACTCACTTTCATATTGAGGTCTTGATGTGTACATAGCGGTGGCTAAAATATCATATTCACTTTATTGAAACCACATTGATCACAAGTGAACAAATGTCAGCTGACTTAAAAATGTTAGACCATCTAGAGAAAAGTAAGTCTTATTTCTCCTTCATTGTTTTTATCTCATCAAATATGTGAAAACATTATGTTTTTGTTTGTCTTTTTCAGTGTTTGTAGAGTCTCATATTCCAGATGATTGAATCATAAATCAGTGAGTAACAATAGAATACAAGGTAACATTTCTTATTTTCTACCACTTTCATTTCTTGTTGGTTGTTGCATTGTGATCAATTATCATATCCTCAGTTTTTATTTATTTATTTATTATTATTGTTATAGAAAACCTAAAGAATGTCTCGTTTTCATTTTTTGGATTGTGTTTCGCACTGTTTCTCGGTTTCAAATGTTACTTGAACACTATCTTCTATTTGGTTATTTTGATTTTCATATGTACTTTGTCTTGAACATTTTTTTAAGTCTTAAACACTATGTTATGAGCCTTGGGTGTTTTGGATTGTCTTGTATTGGATTGTTTTTTGGTGCAATTGGTTGCACATTTAAAATAAAAAAGTGGTGGAATTGGGTATACTCTTAAAGTCTACGAATTGCAAAAAAAGTTAATGCACTCATTCCTCTGGAGTAATTTAAATTTGTTCACAAATTCTTTATAACGGATTCCTCTACAATTTTGGAGAAGAATGAATGGAATAAAAAAATTCCTCTATCATCCATATTCGACTATATTCTATTCTACCACTTTAATTCTACTAATCTTTTTATTGTGCAACCAGTTGCACCTTTTGCTTACTTGAACTTTGAAATATGTAAAACATTTAGCATAACATGTTGTATGTGTGTGTAACATGTCTTTTTCTTTTTAGAAAAATACTTGTTTAAAATTTGAGGTATTCTATATTTGATCAGTTAGCACAGAACATGAAAATGATTCGGTTATTTTCGCTTTTGGTCTACAAAACCGAAACCAACCTGAACCCAAAAATAGTTGAACAAAATTCGACTCGAAATTTCTAAATACCCAAATGGATATCATAATCATATAACCAAAAACTCGAAACATGAATTAACCGACCCGAAACCCGAATAGTTACCCAAATGTCCGTGTCTAGACTTCCATTGTCTATTTTTGTCATTTTTATTTGTTTACTCAATATTTTAGATTTCAATTAATGGTTAAATAAAAAAAGAAGAAGAAGAAGAAATTAATCACTAATTAATTTGACTTACAACCAAATTGTATGCTTTAAATATAACTACAAATTTCGAACAATATTATATATATATATATATACATATATATATAACTACAAATTTAAATTAGTATAGAATTATTTTAGAACTAAATGTAAGATTTAGATATAAGGGTATTTTGTACTTTTACGTAATAAAAAGTTTCGAAATTTTATTGGAGTATTATCAAAATTTCTCCAAATCCATAGGACTCCGAACACTCAAAATTGAATTTTGTTGAAGTCTCTCACCATGGAAGATCTTGCAATCTACCATGTCCATTTCTTGATTATTATTATTTTTCTATTTGTCGTTTTCAAATTTGTATGATTTTCGCCTTTGTGATCTTGATAGATAGCTAATTACTCTTTTGGGGCTTTTCTGTATTATGGACAAAGGTTAAAGAGATCAGTGAGCTAGTAGTGCCATTTTGATTGATATAGGTATGCATTTTTTCTTTTACTCTAGGGTTAATTTGTTGCATGACCATATTGGATTTGATAATTAAAGATATTGTTATATGACTCTCAAAATGTAACCCATAACAAAAACACATTGAAACTGACGAAGATGCCCATTTTTTATGCTTCACAATGATATAAGAGAGGGACATGAGTGAATTTTTTTGTTTTACTTTTATTTTCTATATA
The DNA here is from genome assembly GCA_900406295.1 of Aurinia saxatilis. Lineage (NCBI taxonomy): Eukaryota > Viridiplantae > Streptophyta > Magnoliopsida > Brassicales > Brassicaceae > Aurinia > Aurinia saxatilis. The sequence goes on along the minus strand of OVAP01004787.1, from coordinate 3,875 downwards.
GAGAAAGCAATTTTCCCCTATCAAATATTTTGCAACACATCTCTTTTATAAAAAGTGGATTAAGTGAATAATTACACTATATAAAATCTACAACTGTTACTACATATGATATAGTTGAATTTTTTTTAAATGGGTATAAACTTTTGAACCTAAATAGTGTTTATACTGAATAATCATTTTATTTAAAATAACATAGAGAGAATCACAAACATACACATTTTTCTGTACCCATTAACCACATATATTCACCACCTTTTTTTAATCAGATATACCCGCTCCCTTTTATTTTAATACTATTATACCCTTCATTTATCAAAGCTATTTTTCATTATATATGATAAATTTGCTAGGGTTTAGGATTTTAGGATTTAGGGTTTAGTAAAATTATAGAGTTTATGATTTACTTAGAGTTTAAGATTTAGGGTTAAACCCTTATAAAATTAGGGTTTAGTTTTTAATAACTATTAGAGTTTAATTGTTAGGATTTAGGATTTGTATTTTAGGGGTTATGGTTTATTAGGGGTGGAAATACTTTTTGGGATTTAGGATTTTAGGGTTTAGGGTTTTTAAATCCTAAACCCTAGATCCTAAACCCTAAAACCCCATAATAGTTAATATTTAAATAGGATTATTTTACACTTCTTACAAGAAAAAATGATTAAAATGAAGGAATGTGGGTATATGTAATTAAGGGTATAAAAAAGTGGGTATATGGGATTAAACCCTATAACATACTCTACAATGTGCCGTAGTACAAAGACATATTAACCACTTTCCTTTTTTGGCTTTTGCTCTAAGTTGTACTATAAATCTATTAAATTATGCAGTTATATTTATAGATCACATATAGTTTTGTATGACAGGAATTGTGAAAAAAAAACTCTAACTTAAAATTACTTAGTCATGTTTTAAACAAAAATGGTAGATTTTCACAATTAAAACCACGTTGTTTGTAAAAAAAAAGGCTATGCTTTAAAAAAAAAAAACTTGAATCAATGTTCTTATGAAGATCTAAGGTAAAAAATGAGATGGGGTCGTCGACATACGCCCTCGGTTCTTGCTGCGGAAGCTCTGGCTATACTCTCTGCTCTCCAGGACCTACTGAGATCAAACTACTTATCTGTGAAGATCAACTCAGACTCACAACAATTAGTTCACCTCATCAATTCTAAAGGCTCTCACTCGGATGCATTTGGAGTTCTTCAAGACATCCAGAACCTTATACCTTTGTTTTCCTGCATTTTATTTTCCTTTGTTCCTCGATCTGCAAACTCTATCGCATACGACATTGCTAAAACTGCACTACGTGCACTAGCAAATCCTGGTTAATTTTACATTAATAAAAGTTACTATTCCGACCCAAAAAAAAAAATGAGATGGGGTAAAATATAACTAAGAAAAAAATACACATGTGTTTACTTGTGTTGATGAAATAATTAAAAAAAAAAAGACGTAATTTAGTATATATTGTAGATGGGATTATAAAGTGTATATTATACCCCCAAACTTTTTAATTGGTTATTGAATGAATTATAACAAAAGAATTGGCCAATTTCCCTTTACTCTGTTCTCTAGTATAAAGCTGATGAGATGCTATTTATTGCCACTGCGGAATTTAACACTAAATTAGAAAAGGAAATTAGATGTCATGATGGGAATAATTTGTTAGATCCAAGCAGCCCTGAAACTGAATCTTCAAGGTCTTTTAGATACTATGAGTGTTTAGGTCTATTATAACGTAAGGTGTAATCGAGATATAGTTAAGATAGATATGATTTGGATCCAAAACTTTGCAATATAATGCTTGTTTTAGGATTTGCCTTTCCTGGACTCACACGACTTTCTTCATCTATAACAAAAAAAGTCTCATGTATTAACCTAAAAGTAAACATAAACATGTGAGCGTCTAAATCAAAAAAGTCTTGTTTTTCTGCGCCCTTGTGCTGTGGTAGGATCTCTTTCTTTTGAAGAGTTTTCTTGGAAGACTTGCTTCCAGTCAGGTTTACTGCTTTCTCGAGCAAGTGTCATCTCATTCAGCTTTTGCTTCAACCGATTTAAGATGACAGGAAAAGCCTTTTGGTGGTTTTGTCTCACTGCCTCAACCATATCTCGACGATACAGCTGTCCAATGCATTTGTAGAACTTGACCCCAATATCTTCCATTCTCATCTCTCCCTTCATGACTTTCTCCGCCCTCCCCACTGCACTTTTCAGAATCTCCACCAACATGTCTGCCTCATACATGTCATCTTCGCACATCGCCATTGCTTCTTCGGAATCTGTTTGGTCCCTAATTTTCGACTCATAATTAGCAATATTCAGAGAGCACTTGTTGTTCAGTGCGGTGTTTGAGGCGGGAGACTGTTTGTCCTCGGGGATAAGCCTGTAGCTAGGTGTCACTTGTTCTCTGATCGGCCTAGACATCCTCGTTTTCTTCAGAGTCCTCTCAGTTCGGTCCGAGTCCATGATACGTCTCTTCTTTCCCTTTAGAACCATCTTAACAAAGACTTTTGTATCGTGTTTCTCTCCAGAAACATTCTTTTTAGGGTCGTCATCTACTTCAACCCTAGTAGTGTCCGCATAATTCGCCTCGAGTTGATCAATCTTTGGATCAGGAAGACACTCACCGTCTTCATCTTCTCGGGGTTTTCCATCTCTATCGCTTGACTCAAACTGTTTGAACCATTGATAAAGATGATCGTGTTTTTCGAACAAACATAGAAGAGATGTAAGAAGTTGCCTCTCTCCGATTTTATGGAACCTGAACTCTTCGATCAAGGATGTGAAGGTTCTCATATCCGACGGATTCAGTCTCTCAGAGATGGTCTTGAACAACTCACGCAAGTACGCCATCGCTGCTTTCTCTCTCTTGTTTTGTTTCTTCCTTGTTACGTCTGGTGAAAAGACTTTGAGAATGAGACTTGCCTTTTTATACACCAAACACTACTCTTGTTATTTCCTTTTTTCTTTTATGTGTGTACCTTTTTATTATTGTATTTGGTTTTTAAGATTTGGTTTCCGACCCGAAAAAGGAAAAAAAATTGGATTGGGCTCTTAACACTTTTATTTTTTGGTGATTTATTAATAAAAAACAGAGTAAACACAAAGTGTTACAGAAACTTAGAAGAAAGAAATGTATCACTCAGAGCTAAAGATGTGTGATAGGCTGATAGCCATGTGGGAAAGCCAGTTTGTACATAAGATTTAAATCACAAATCTTGCGTCACACTCCTAGCTATGAGAGAGACTCCTTGATTGGAAGATGGAGATGCTAATTCAACGTCATAACTTGTGACATAAAGTTTAAGAGTAAGAGTTCGACCTTGAGATGCAAAGTTTTGCCTGGCCTTAGGTTTGATCAATTAATCACCCAACCAACTCTGGAACCTCCAATGCGAAAATGATTTGGCTCCTAACACTGAAACAGGGTTGTTCAATGAACCTGGTACAATTTTTGATATTTTATAGATGTGAGAACCAAAAGTAATAATAACTAGCTTGTATACAAATTACATTTCCCACATGTTATCGAACTGATGAGTTTTTTTTTTTTTTATCATCTGGAATTTTGATTAAATTATATAATTACACAAAACTCGTATAAATAGTCTCTCTAAACAAAAATCGTCCTAATACAAAAGTTCGCCGAAGACAAAACCCTATTAGTGAAAACTTGTAAATATGTAAAAACAAAGATTATAAATCGTATGGAAACAGAAATCCGAATATTCGACCTCACAGCTTCTAAATTCTAGAAATATTTATAAACCAAATTATAGAGCACTCTATAGTCTATACTAAGACGAGTCACCGATACAAAAGCCCAAATAAGAGAGAATGGCAAATATAGCCAACTTCCCATACCCATAACCACA
>OVAP01004786.1:0-13973 GCA_900406295.1 Aurinia saxatilis | reverse complement strand
GGTTTTCCGACGGATTTGTCCGTCAGAAAACCCGTGTTTTCTTGTAGTGTCAATGGACAAGAGGATGTACATTTTAAATCTACCACGTCTAGATTCGTTACAAATGATTTTTAAAAATAAAAGGGAGAGTAAATTAAAGATCATTAAAGATAAATTAATCAATGTAAAAAGGAACGGTGGGAGGACATGAATCACGCGTAGAAGAGACACCTACCCGAAGAGTTCTAGAGAGAAAACAAAGATATGTGAGTTTGGTTTGGTTTTGGGTTTTTTGGGGGTTGGTAGGCTTTGAGGTCCATATGCCTCGATCCTTTTTTCTTTCATTATTACAAAATTTATGTAAAACTATTACATTCTATCGAACCATGCACAAATATAAGCCGAGCAAAGTTGTTGAATTCAGTGCAAACACTTGTCAAAGGAGCAGTCCCAATCTGGTTCCGTCCTTGTTTCGTTGTCTGTTCGACCTTGGCTTTGGCTTTTTACCGTTACACATAATTTTTATCTATATATATCTATATAAAATCACATATACCGAAGCTATACGGACAAAGTAAAAGACCAAACGCAAACTTTCAAATCCTTAGGAAATAACGACTCTTAATATGATGTACTTTGTTCTGTATACAAGTTTTGAGAAATACCCATGTTAAATTACGTACGTATAATATATACTGTAATGTAAAGACACGGTATTACTTTGTTATTGACATGTACAATCCTACGTATCCATACAATATATTAACACGATCATGGGTATTTGCAGATTAATTCGATAAGCATGCCTTACTATATGGAACTCTCGCACGTCACTTTGTACATGGATATGTTCTATACACCCCCCATAAGCATATGTATGCACATGTATATATGGCTATCATGCACATTCAAACAGGTAAACTTTATTACTCAAACTGATTCAGTCAAATGGTTTTTACACGAATTAATGTTTCTATCTTAGGTCTTTCATGTAACTAATTCCCATATACAAATGCGTCTTAACATCAAAAACCCGCATGGCCATAAATTATTATAATCAAAGACTTTATGCAGAGGAAGGCAAATCCGTATGCATATGAACATAAAGACATAAGTATCTATAAAAGTGCAAGATGCTAAAAAAAGGAAGAAGACTTAAACGTGTGAGAGTATGTACTTATGTGTGTGTGCTACAGATGGTTTAATAAATCCTCAGGACCCCATCTAAAGTTCCGGATGAATCACAAATCAAAACCATGTAAAATAGTTTATGATACGATCTTATATATGAAGCATGAGTGAATTAAATAAAAAGATAAGGTTAAGAAAGATGTAGCTGATATAATTAGGGGTTTGAGATGGATCGAGGCCAAGGTCGAACAGACAACGAAACAAAGATGAGAACACATAAGAGTGCTCACTTTGACAAGCCTAGCATCGAATCCAATAACTTTTCATCATCTCCATCTTCTTGATATTATTGTGAAGGAGGAAACCTAGGTAGGTAATTAGAGAAGAAGATATATAATGGAGGAGGAGAAACCACGCAACCAAACAATGAGTTAATATAAGGATTATGACAAGGTTTGATCAAAACATCTGGAGTAGAGAGCCTCGCACGTGTGTCACCCACTCACACGAACCCCTTTGCTTTGTTGACTCACGGGTGACTCGTGTGCTCTTCCATTTCCGAGCGTGCGGCATATAGATACACCCACACATCACTTTTTACTGTATCTAACTACCAATGTCTCTCATGGAAAAAAAAAACAAAAATTGTATATTTTGATCGTGATGTGAAGATTCGACACCACCCATGTGCATAGTTTATAACTAAGATTTCCTATGTTAAATATTCATGCGAGCTACTTTCATGAAATTCGGAATCATCATATAATAAAATATTTTCACCAAGAGAGACATATATCTATCTTTTCTGACTATTATACTTCATGTATGATAGAGTTTTATTACGTTTAGAGAATCAGTGTACCATGTTTAAGCTTTATTTGGAATTGTACTGTTGTGCCGTTAGTAATAGTACAATGATGATTTAACATCTCATTCAAAAAAAAAAAAAAATAGTACAATGATGAAAGATGGTAATTCATGTACTTCTGTAATCCTTTTTCTTCGGTATGTTGTCTGCGTTTTGTTTTGTTTTATTTTCATATATGTCTGTATTATATAACTTTGATAATTAGACCATGCTCATCGCATAACCAACCCCATCAAGGGTGTCTTTAATTATTATTTTTATTAAATATTAAACCAAAAGTGTTAGAACGAATCAAAAATATGACACATAAATTTTTTTTCACTTAAGAGAGGATATGCATTACCAAAAGCCAACACATGACAATACATAGGAGGCAAAGAAACCTCCCCCATTACCAAAGAAGAAAGTAACTAAGGCTATCCCATAAACACAATTGGGAAGCAAGAAAGAAGAAAAAACTTAGGCAAAAAGATGAAAGAGAGGATGAAGAAGTTGAACATCAAGTTATGTTCTTCTTCTCAACGTCAAAGAGGCCTTGCATCCAAGTGGGGGCACCATCCACCACATATGAGGTTAATCTACTACGCTCCTCTGTTGGCTCCTCTGTTGCATCCATTCGACTCAAAATCCAGGTTCCAGTCTAGTTGGTCCTTCATGCGGTCAAGCAGTGGTCCGAGTATCCCATGGTAAGCCGGCCGTTCCTTCGGTTTGCGTAAGGCCTTAATTACATCCATAGTGGATAAAGTAAAGGCAATATGGGATCTATGAAGATATTGCATACTTTTTAATGCCCATTCCCAAGCTCTGAACTTAGCATCCAGATTAGAGAATACCCGACTATATGATATTCGGCTATGAAGTAGGACCTCGCCTTAAGAGTCACGTAACACCCATGCACAACTCGGGGTTGCACTTCGTTTGTTCCATGAATGTACAATGTTACATTTGAATCTTCCTTCGATAGGAGGTTGCCATCAAGGTTCAGGATCCTCTTGAGCTCGAGTCACTTTGATCTTCGAATCTTGTGCAAGTCCTCATCGTCGTGCATCCTCTGAAGCTTTAGAATCAACCTCCATGGTTGTGAAGAGTTTACCTTCAAAGAGACCCATGTTCCTAGTCTTCCCAAAAACCACAATATCCATGGCGGGGCTGATCTTATCTCCGGGGGCAATATAACATTCTCACAAACCACCTGAATATGCCTCATGTTTTCAAATACTGAAGAGCAAAAGCCATCTTGAGGTAGAGGGATAGTAGCACATGCACAAACCTGCCTTGTTATGGGATATTCAAACAAAATGTGGTTCATTGTTTCCACATCACTCGGACATACCCAACATCTATCATGAGTCTTCATGCCTCTCGTCATAATTCTTTCAGCAACAGCCAAGGCACCATGCATAATTTTCCACATAAACAACGGGATTTAAGGAACAATTTTAACCTTCCAATTAAATAGACTTGACTACGAGATTCAGAAATGGCTCTGCTTCCGCCAAGTGAAACAGTTTTTTCTGTGAGTCTCGTAACTATAAGTTATACCCTGTTTTAACCGAGTAATGTCCATGATTGGTGGCTGACCAGATAAAGAAATCATTGTGGTGAGTAGCTGGACGTTGAGCTTGTATTCTTCGACATTCATCTTCATGAAAGAGAGAACCCAGCCTTGTGAAGTCTCAGTTTCCCGAAGATCAATCATAGTCTAGGACTGTCTTTAATATGGGTCTTAATGTCTTGCTAAAGGCATTTTTTATTTCTCTTCTTTTATGAACATCTTTAATCTAATATTAAAAAAAATAAGAAAGGCATCCAATTTATCACGGAAGTGCTCAGTGTTATACTTTGTCTTAAAAAAAACAAAACAAAACAAAAATCAGGTCTAAGGTCACCACCATTGTACAATATTAACAAATTAAATGTCTTAAGAAATATTTTAGAAAATTTATCAGAACACTAATATTTAAATGAGATGGGGTTTTTAAATTGGAAAACTTTTTCTTAAAATGTCTCAATTAATAATTTTATTTTTTTAATTATTCCGATACTTATTAAATCACCATATAACAAAATATTTTCACCAAGATATACATATACCTGTCTTTTACTGATGTAACAGAACTACTCATGATACGTAATTGTTCTTCATGTATGTATATATGTGTATTTTACGAATCTTATTATTTCAAGTTTTTTTGGTTGTTGTTTTGGATGTGATAGACTTTTATTTCGTCTAGAGAATCACTGTACCATGTTTTAGCTTTATTTGGAAATGTTACTCTTGTGCCGTTAGTGATAGTAAAGTGATGAACTTAAATAATTCTGAGATGAGTTCATTCATGTGCTTCTGTAATCCTTTTTCTTCGGTATGTTGTCTGCGTTTTTGTTTTATTTTCATATATGTGTATGTGTGTGTACTTTATAACTTTGGTTGTTGGTGTTATAATGTGTCTTACAGAAAAAGAAAAAGAAACATAAATCAGGTCTTAAGAAGTGTCTTAAGAAACATTTAATTTTTTTTTTATCAAAATACTAACATTTAATGATTTAAATAAGAGAGGGTTATTAATCTGGAGACATTGTTCTCAAAAGGTCTCAATTGTTGGAGACCTTCGTTTTCCCCACCTACCAAGTACCAGCAAGCTTCCATAAATTATCCACGTTACATAATTAAAACCCAGCCTATATTATAGTTTTTTTTTCCTTAACGTATTTAATTATATTAAATATAATTAAAACTAGCTCTTATTCAAGTTTGTTTCAGTGAGTTTTAAATATCTTCACATTCCGCTATATATTTAAATATAATTTATGTAACCACATTCTTGAAAATGGCATACACATTAGTCATATTAAAAAATTCGGTGAAAGAATGATTCGACAAGTTATATTTATCGGAAAAAGATTAGTTGGGTAGTAAAAATTTGGATGATTCCTTGGTTAAGAAAAAAAAATAGAGGGCGTAATTTTATATTTGTACATGTGCCCGGCCCTGAGGGAAGGCATAAGAGCCAAAGGGTTTAGACAACAAAAATGTATAAAACTTTATGGGCAGTATTTTCAGATATGTTACTAAGGTGTAGTGGTAAAAATGGGTTAATGGGGCAGAAAAGTCATGAGTTTGAACTCGGATTATTAATCTCATAGTTATCTGATTTTCCTTTCTTATATATACTAATTATTGAACCAGAAATTAGTGAAAATAGATATTGTCATTGAAATGGATATTGAACCAGAATTTCCAAAACCGAAAAGCGCTTAAAAAAAAAAAGGGAATTCGGTGAAGATGTTGTAACAGTTGATGAAAGTAATACTTCAACAAAGGAAGAGAAATTCATAATCGATTACTTCATCAACATATTGGATCAAGCTATAATGTCTTTTTAGGCAAGATCCGAGCAATTTAATTCATATGAAGAACTCTTTGGATTTTATTCTATTTGGAGAAACTAAAGTTAACATAAGATGGTGAGTTGAGAAAATCTTGCATCATGCTTGAAGCTTCTCTAAAGTAGGATGATAGGTCTTCAGATATAAATGGAGAAGATTATGTACGAAACTTAAATTTTTAAGAATATCATTGCCATAAGAAATTACAAAGGCGGTCGAGGTGCTGAAATTTTTAAAAGGAATGGATGAATGTTACCAAAACTCATGGATTGCTTATTGTATATTATTGACTATTCCGATTTCAATTGCTTCTGCAGAAAGAAGTTTTTCAAAGTTGAGGCTCATAAAAAATTATCTTTGTTCAACTACGTCTCAAGAATGCTTGAATGGCTTGGCCATGAGATCAATAGAGCAAGATTTGGTTGAAAAGTTAGATTATTCAAAGTTGATGAACGATTTTGCAGGAAATAAATTTATAGTTAAGAGGCATCATTTTTTTAGTTTGGTTTAGGTGTTGTATAACTCAGGACCGGTACTGTTTGTACATCTCCACCGGTTCAATGCATAAGTTTGGCGGTTTAGTCGTCTAGAGATAGTTGTTTCAGTAAATGCATAAGCTTGTTTGTCTTTTAATTTGATTTTCCGTATGAAAATTTTTTATGCATGGTCGTGTAGTCAGAGTTGATGGCGTGTAACTGCAAAGCACGTTAAATGTTTGGAAGAAAATGCACTGGACAAAACTTTTTCAATAAGTATCCCTTTTTTAGATTAGTTAAGGAGGGTATATATAGTCAGGGGGTATTTCAATGTTTTCGCGTTCAAAATGTAAGTTCGCTTTTGTCTGAATTACCCCAAAAAACTATTTAATTGGATCAACATTAGAGGTGAACAATCCGGACAAACCAAATCTGAATCAAAATAAACAATATGGTTTAATTTTTGTTATATTATACTAACAATATGGGTATGATTTCTATAAAAAATCGTAGATTGGATATAGTACGGATATAGATCCATAAACTGATTAAACCAAGAGAAACCGATTACTTCTAATATATCAGTAAATATTCGATATATAATTCTACTATAGATATAAGTGGCAAAAATACTATATTAAAATATTATATAGAATATGATTTTTACAATTAAAAATCGTAATAAGTACTTATAAGTATACAACAACTCCCTTATTAAAAAATCATCAGTCCTCTTTTTCTATTTAGTATTAACTCAAAATAACCAAAGTTACTAGTGATTTTTGTCTATATACCATATATTTTTGTGTACGATCGGAGGAGACGAGAGATAACGATAGATGTGAAACAAAGCGAGTTAAATAACTTTATTTTAAAATTTCACTGGTATACATTTGAGATTTTAAGTTTCCATATAATTTATTAAGTATTATTTAATGTTAGAGAGAGCCCTTTTGTTCTTCTTATAGTTTAGTTAGTTGATTTTGATTATTTATTAATCATGTTATAACTGAAATGTAAACAAATTAAAATGAAACAAAGTGCAATTATGGTTTTTGGTTAAAAACCGAATAAAACCGAAACCGGAGATATAGAAATCGAACTGAACCAAAGTAGATATGGTATCAATATAATAGCTAAATCTTATAAATCATAAAACTGAACCGAAAACTGGATTAAACACCCCTAATCAATATACAAAAATAATTATTAGTCTTTTAGACCTTAATGTATAGTTGGTTCAATATTCTTGTGGATCAAATAGTTGAGAACTCGAAACTGATGAAAGTGCCCGAAAACAAACTGAATTGGGCTAACGAAATATTGTAAATAATATTTGGGCCTTAATGGTACCGCCCAAACTGAGCCCATGTACATTATACATTTCATTTATGTTTCGATTCCCTTGGATTTATGCCCTCTGTAGAGAGTAACAGTGTACACAGACACAAATGAAATTTAATGGTTTCGATTCCCTTGGATTTATGCCTTCTTAATGGATCATTTGGTTTTGGAATATAACCAAACAATCAAATAAAAGAATAGGTTAAAAGTTAGTGAAACCATTAAATTTTTACAGCTTTCTAGACCTCTCAATAGATCAAAAGAAATAAATTTCTGCTCTGACTTTAGAGTTAAAAGTTAAATTGAAGTGGTGGGTCAAGTTATCGACTAGTCGTAGTAATGGACCGTGTGTTTTTTTTGTTTTTTGCTTTTCTTTTCCTTGTCTATTAACCTAACAGCTTTAATTGACTTGAGAATAAATTATGAGTGCTATACAAGAGAAAACCTATAATATTGTCCCATTTCATTTCATCGATCCATTTCATTTATTTTCATTTTTCCGGATACACATAATTAAAACATTTTTTTGTACACATAACTAAAACAGTTTTTTTCAACAATTTCACAATATTATGCATTAAGTTGGATTTAAACTGGCAATATAATAACAATAATAACACATAATCGTAGACAGAACTAAAACATTACAAGATAATATTTTGTTTTGATTCACCACAAATTTACTATACATGATATTAAGTAATATTCATAAAATATTACTTTATCAAATATGCAAAAATATGGATGATTCATATACTTTAAACTCCAAACCACTTCAATTTTTTTTAAATGATAAATACATCTATAAATTTGTAATAATTTATTAAAACAAGATTTAATAGAAGAACGTGTTTAACATGTATATTGTTGAATTATCAATAACAAAAAAGATGAAAAGGAAAATCGGTTAAAACTTTTTGAATGCAACTGATTACATGCAAAAAGATTTAGTGGAATATGACTTGGTAAAATAAGATGGATAGAATATGAATGATAAAATAAAAATTATGTTTCACACATTTTTCTTGAACAAAATATAGAGAACTACTTTATTTTCTACTGAAATTGTAAAAATTCCAACAAATTAGATTATATGGATTACAAGATTAGACCATCTCTATCCATGTTGCTTAGAAAATTGCTTAAAAATAATAAAATAATAAAATTAATATTATAAAGAGTGAGTTTTTTAAGAATCTAAGAAACTCACCCAAAATTGTTTATTTAAACAATTTTGGGTGAGTTTCTTAGATTTTTGAAAAACTTATTTTTTATTATATATATTCTTTTTAGTTTAATATTTTCTAAATAATTGTTTAAACAATATGGATGAAGATCTTAGGCTAGACCAATAGCCGACATACTTATTGTTTTGTCAATCTATGTATTTCCCAAGAAATGACTTTTTCCTCCTTCCTCGTTCAGTCAATTTGCAATTCCAGTTCTGTATACTAGAAACAAGAAGCTATTAGCCCAATTTCCAATTTCCAATTTCACAATGAATTTTGTGGTTTCGTTATCTTTTAAAAACTTCGATAAAGTTGTATATGTAGCTGAACTTAAGACTCCCTACAACTAAAGCATGTACAATGACGCAAAACTAAAGCATGTACCGTGTTAGATTCGGTGTGAATTTGTAATTATCCCCGCTCTTCAAATCTGGTGTGAACTTATACTATTATTCACGTCTGTTACTGTTAAAATGCGTGACACGATCCAATCCCATATATACCATTTGTTCAAAAAAAAAAAATTTGGTCGGGGTATTTTTTTTTTGTTTATAGTATTGATTTATTCAAATAATTATTTTCTTTCTTTTGTCAACATTCATTCTGCATTTATCGGAACCGACGAAGATTATAATTATACCAGAGCAAATTGGAATATTTTATGGTTAGAGTTGCTATAGTATTAAAACGGTACTATGATGTATGATGTAACATATATATCTATCCATATTATTAACTAAGATTAATTAAATTTTTGTGAACAAACAAAAGAACTATGATTAAATTGGAATAAATGTCAACAAACTGACGAGATTCCACGTAGAGCTTGTCGATTTTGTCAAATCTTATTATTTTTATTGAAAATCATATGTATATATATGGTATGACATTTTCTTCGTTGGTATTTGGTGCCCTCTTTTCAGAAGATTTATATTTGATGATACTATGTAGACTTCATGATTAGTGCAGATGAAAAAAGAGAGAAGAATCTCCATTTAAAGAAATAAATGGAAAAAGTGAAATGAACGGTGAGATACATGAATCATTGTTAAATGGACTAAAACAAGCCCAGAAACCGTGGGTAATGGCAATTTATCAAATATATATATTCTAAACTTCACGAGTTCGTAATTGTTAGGTAGAAAAATATTGTCGAAATACCTACAAAAATTGTTTATCGTCTAAACCGAACACAAGTACTAGATTATCTTATTTTTACACTTTATAGATGATTTTCAGACTAACCCAAGAAGCCATTGATTGCAAAATATGCCCACCCAATAAGTACGATCAATATTGGAAGTGAAGCCCAAGTCTCTGATAACAAAGAACCTCAGTATAGTTAAAATGAAATCTGGATAGTTGGAACAACTAAACACGACGAGCAGAAAACCAAGACTATCATCGGAACCTTTGTTTAGTAAAATAAAAAAAAATTGTTACTATCAATTACTAAATTATAAACCCTTTGCAGGAAAAGGTATCAATTATGATTGTAACAAGGTGGATTATATTTGGAAGAATTTAAAAAATACAACTTTTAATTTATCATTTTTCAAAAATATCATGTGAATAGGTAAATTTTCAAAAATAGTATTACTTAAGTGTAAATTATTTATCAAAGAATTGTTGGCCTAGTGGTAGTACAAGGGGTTGTTCTGTTGTGCTCCGTGTTCGAATTATCTTTGATATGGAAGACTGACTCCATGTAGAAGACCATGAGCCGAAGGTTTAGGACTCCATCGGTTTATACAAAAAAAAAGAACTATTTATAGAATTTTAAGGCTTTAAAAATTTCCTAAACCCAAAAAGTATTACCTTTAACAAATCCTAAACCCCTAAGATTTAACATAAACCTTCAAATTTAAAAACTAATAGTAATAATTATTGAAAAATAAACCTTAATTCTAAAATGGTTTAACCCTAAACTCTAGATCGACACCTTAAATTAATTCTCAAATTTATAACTTTACTAAATACTAAGTCCGAAACTCTAATTTTTTTGTCAATTGTAAAAAGAATAGCATTAATGGATGACGATAGTTTTTATTTTGAAAATATTTGAAAAGTGGTATTTTTGAAGAGGAATATTTCACAAATAATATTTTAAAATTTTCATATTATATTTAGGTGGTGAATGTAAGTGTAACATTCCGGTTTACGGTATATGTGGAAAGGTTTAAGAGAATTGATTTGGCTACCTATGTCACCAAAGTGCACTTATCTTTTCGGTCACTTGTCCAGAGAGAACTCCAGAGTTAAACGTGCAGTGATTCGCAGTACCGTGTGAGCGAGGACGAAACACGGGGAAAGATCTTGTGGTGGTTGCAGGGATAGTAAACGAGTCTTACGAGCCTCCCGAAATTAACGCACCGACCGTCGGACAGGGGTGGGGCCCATGGGCCGAGAGAGGGCATGGGGACCTCACCGGTAGGGGCGGTCGGGGCGTTACAATTGGTATCAGAGCCGAACCCAGACGGGTGTGGAGTCGTGTGAGCTCACACCGTCGGGGGTGACGATCCTGGTGTGCAACGAGGACGTTGCACTCTGTGAGTGGGGGTGATTGTAACATCCCGGTTTACGGTATATGTGGAAAGGTTTAAGAGAATTGATTTGGCTACCTATGTCACCAAAGTGCACTTATCTTTTCGGTCACTTGTCCAGAGAGAACTCCAGAGTTAAGCGTGCTTGAGCTGGAGCGATTTAAGGATGGGTGACCTACTGGGAAGTGATTCGCAGTACCGTGTGAGCGAGGACGAAACACGGGGAAAGATCTTGTGGTGGTTGCAGGGATAGTAAACGAGTCTTACGAGCCTCCCGAAATTAACGCACCGACCGTCGGACAGGGGTGGGGCCCATGGGCCGAGAGAGGGCATGGGGACCTCACCGGTAAGGACGGTCGGGCGTTACAATTGGTATCAGAGCCGTACCCAGATGGATGTGTAGTCGAGTGAGCTCACACCGTCGGGGGTGACGGTCCTGGACTTCTGGTGTGCAACGAGGACGTTGCACTCTGTGAGTGGGGGTGATTGTAACATCCCGGTTTACGGTATATGTGGAAAGGTTTAAGAGAATTGATTTGGCTACCTATGTCACCAAAGTGCACTTATCTTTTCGGTCACTTGTCAAGAGAGAACTCCAGAGTTAAGCGTGCTTGAGCTGGAGCGATTTAAGGATGGATGACCTACTGTGAAGTGATTCGCAGTACCGTGTGAGCGAGGACGAAACACGGGGAAAGATCTTGTGGTGGTTGCAGGGATAGTAAACGAGTCTTACGAATCTTCCGAAATTAATGCACCGACCGTCGGATAGGGGTGGAGCCCATGGGTCGAGAGAGGGCGTTACAGTAAGAAAGTAGGATTTATAAACATTTTATATGGGCAATCGTTTCAAAGATATTATCGACATAATTAGGAAAGTATTTACACTTTATTATAAAATTAATCTTTTTAACATATGTCAAAGATATTTAAACTTGGATGTCCAGTGTGGTTGTGGTGAAATAAAAATAATATTTTTTTCTGCACTAGTGGAATGTAACACCATATGAGATCACGCCTCAATTTCATTTTTTTTTTTTTTTTGTAACCATGTTGCCAATAAATTATGCTAATAATAAGAGAAAAATGAATGTTTCTCATTTAGGTAAATGTCACAAACTCACAATGGCATTAAAATTTGCAATTTTTCAAAAATGCCTTTTTTTCTTTTCTTTTGTGCAAGACATATATAAAAAGTTTCCATCTTATCAATGTGGCATGCTTTCTATATGAAAGATTTATATCTCATTTGTAATTTCTAGAATAACCAAATAGGATAGTGGAAGAGTCGTAAAACACAATACTGCCCTTTCAGAATGTAATAAAAGTAGACTCACCACCTCGCATAGACAAAAAAAAATGAAACATATTTTTGTAACATATGCATCACCAACATGTAAGCAGTTTGGTTTATACAATGATGATGTACGGTTTCTAAATAAATACCATATACTAAACTGGATAAACAATGCAATATTATGTCCGTAGAAGATAATTGAATGAAGGGAGAGTTGGAGAGGTAAGCCCAAAGTGGGTCCCTGTGTACCCTGAATTTGACGCAGACATTAATCATAAACCAGAAAAGGATCCATCAGTTTCAGAGGTCCATTTTAAACATTCATTTCCAAAGTACGGTCAAACCGAAAGTGAAAACTAATTATAATACTTTTGTTTTGCAACATTATATCATTTAAAACGGAATTAAAAGGCCAGTGTTGTTTAGCCATTTTTATTTATGGAATACCATTTGTCTGGCACAAATTTGAACATTGTGGACTGTCGTGGTGTCAATTAGAGATAATTTTGGATGTTGGATTTCAGAAAACGCAAACAGCACAATGGTTAAATTTGAATATTATGATAATCTATCTATTAGTTTTTTAGATGTTTTTACAACTTAATCTTTGAATATTTTTCAAAAGAATTTGAGTTGTTTTTTAGAAAATGATTTTTTATATGTTACAATTTTTTTTTTTGATTTTTTATATCCTCATGAAAAAACTTTTATTTTATTTATAAAAACCTATTGTGAACATATTATTGCCTCATAAAACTATCTTATTAAGTTATAAGTTACAAAATAAAAAATCAATTGGTAATAAGTGGATCGGTTTATATATATATATGGACGGAAACAGTTTATAATCAGTGATGTCAAATAGATTAAAAAAAAGAAAATTATTATGTATTTTGAAAAATAATTTGATTTAAATGGTTAGAATCTTGCTTATTTGCCCCATTGAATATGTTCAAAAATCAGTTTTGACCATTTGATTTATTCAATTCAACCAATAATTTTTACTCAATAAGGTTACCACAAACCATCGTTAATGATCAGTTATGGCAAATTTGTACTTACTAGATTTTCTCTATTTTCTACAAATTGCCAGCAACAAATTAAACTACGATTTAAGAAAAGTTTCAACACTATTTCATTTTACAGATTATTTCAAAGTTATTACTTAAACTAAAAATACTTAATAAAATTAAAAATATTTTAATATATATGTTACCTTTTTAAATCTTGACTGCCTTAAAAGTAATTGTTAAATCTGCGACTGCCACTACCATGCTTAACCACATATATCTTTTTTTTTAATCTCATTAATCACATATATCCACATTTTTTTTTTAGTTATTTTTTTTTTATAAGAAGTCTAAAATACTCCTATTTAAATATTAATTATCTATGCGGTTTTAAGGTTTATGATCTAGGGTTTAGGGTTTTAAAACCCTAAAATCCTAAACACTAAAAAGTCTTCATACCCCTAATAAACCCTAACCTCCTAAAATATAAACCCTAAATCCTAACAATTAAATCCTAATAGTTATTAAAATTAAACCCTAAGTTTATAAGGGTTTAACCCTAAATCCTAGACCCTAAAAAAATCATAAACTCTATAATTTTACTAAACCTTAAATCCTAAAATCCTAAACCCTAACAAATATATCATTTATAATCAAATATAGCTTTCACTACAAGAAAACACGCCGTTTGCGAGGGAAATTTGCGACGGCT